>JACXGM010009534.1:0-27399 GCA_016801145.1 Umbra pygmaea
AAAAACACTTAAAGAAAAATACACCAAATCATTAATTTAATAGATCTCTGCAAATAAGTGGTTAATGATGTAAGAAAGGCTAAAACTAACTTTTTCATGGCTATTATCAAAAGGAAAGGTAATAGTGAATTAATATGGGAGAAAATTTATAAATTAACAGACAAAGCAAAATAAAGTAAAGCAATTTGAACAAAATTGCCCCTACATTTAATAAATATTCCATTGACTCAGTGCAGAATCTGTCACATATTTTTGGTGTAAGATTCTGCACCAAAAATGTGAGACAGTGACCAAACAACACCAAACAGATCTTTAACCTGGACGTAGTTCCTCAAGAAAAAAATTGCAAGTCCTAATCACCTTGAAACCCTGAAGGGAAAAGACGTGCTTAAGTGGGATAACATTTTTTATTATACTGAATATTTGGTTAATCTGTCACTTAAACACTAAATTTACCCAAATGCATGGAAGTCTGCAGTTGTAGTTCCTATTTTAGAAAACAGGTGAATCAACAGATTTTTCTAATTTGAGAAAAAGATCTACTTCATTCCATGCAATTTGGGTTTAGGAAAAACCATTAAACTGAAATGGCAACCTGTTTGCTCAGTGAAAAAAATCTAATCAAACTTGGATAGTGGGAGTGCTGTGGGTGCAGTATTTTTGGACCTGAGTAAGGCATTTGATACTGTAAATCATAGTGTTCTTCTTTCAAAACTGTCCAATTATAATTTCTCTGGAAGCAATGAAATGGATGGAATCCTATCTCACCAAGAGAAAACAATATACTACAGTTGGTGATAGTTTCTCATCGTTCATTGGCTGCCATGTTGGTGTCCCACAGGGCTCAATTTTAATACCTCTTTAATTTAGTCTATATGTAAATTATCTGCCATCCGTATGTCCAGAAGTTGACATCCAAATGTACGCAGGTGACACAGTCATCTTTGCACATGAAAAAGATAGATTTGAGGTAGCAGCTAAATTAACTGCAGCAATGGCCAACATTTCTGATTGGCTTTCAGAGTCCTGCTTGACTCTTAAAGGTACAATATGTAGTTTTTCAAAACAATAACAAAAAAGTACTTTGCATTAAAAAAGCAAACATCACTATACCTATATTATATATATTTCTTAGTTGTGTACTTACATTATCCTAAATGTTTCCACCAACTTTCAAACCCAGAGAAATTTGTAATATAATTCGAAGGCACAGGACGTTTCATTTTGTCATCTGTCAATGGCGTCATATAACCATTGACTGCCGGAGACTCTAAATTAGAAGGTTGTCATTGACGACGATAACAACACAATAGCATAATGAGGGTCCCTACATGTAAACCGAAGCATTGAGAAATGTGTAAATGTACAAACAGTTTATTAAAAAGGTAGTTTAAAAGACAGTAGCGTTTGTGTATACAGCCAGGCGCCATCTTCAGAAAACAGACTTGACCAGTCAAACCACAAACTCTGTGCTATGTATGAAAACACTGCATCTTGTTTTGTTATTTTGACCAGTTTGTCATTTTTGGCAACTAAATGCTCTGAATGACAATATTTGTATTTTGAATTTGGGAGAAATGTTGTCAGTAGCTTGTGGAATAAAACAAAATGTAAATTTTACCCAAACACATACCAATCAATAGCAAAACCAGAGAATGATCATTTGCAGTGGACTCTTAGTTTTTTCTACAGCTGTATGTCTAAGGATCTGCAGTATATTAGGCATGTGGCAAAGAATCGTGTTCACCTAAAAGCAGCAACTATAATGTGTGTTTTCAGGCATCCGCGCCTATGAGCAGCTAGGGCACCGAGCCTTTGGACAACCCGGCAAAGTGCTGGCTGCTTGCATCATCACTGTACACAACGTGGGAGGTACAGTATACCCAAGCAAACTTTTTATTTATAAAAAAAAAATACTTTTATGAATAAACGATCTCAACAAGAATCTAAAAAATTTTCTTCAGAAAATGTACTTTTTGTGTTTAGTAAGTATCTTAGACTAATCTTGTGATCTGATCCAACAAATTGACACATCTAATGTCTTTTCCTAAAAGGCTTTATTACAAATTTACAAATGATTATTTTGTTTCCATTAATCGCAATTGGGCAGATTTCTAACCCATACAAATGCAAAACTAAAGATGCATTCCAAAATTGTATAATTCTTTTAATTATTTTACCAGTCAAGTTGACTGAGAACATTTTCTTATTTGCAGCAATGTCCTAAGGATTATTGGGGGGAGGAGAGGGGATGAATGAGCCAATTGAAAGGGGATGATTAGGCTGCCAAGATGGGATGATGGACAGGTTAGATATTTGGCCTGGACACCTGGGTTTTTACCCCTACTCTTACGATATGTGCAATATGATCTTTAGTGAGCAGAGGGAGTAGTGCCCCCTACCGACACTCCAACTCCTTTTCCAGCAGCATTGGTCTCCCATCCAGGGGGCGACCAGGCCTAACCCTGCTTAGCTTTTGAAGCAAACCAGCAGTGGGATAAATATTTCTTCAGTGGTTGTAAAAGTGCCACTGTTGACCCAAAGTAACTGTGCTCCATTATCAAAGCCACTCGCTTTCACTTGGAATTTCACGGTTAACTGAGGTTTGATAGTGATCCCAACAACATATTACACATATAGCCCAAAATGGGTTGTTTAAAAACACAGTTGTTATCGCAAAAGTCCCAGACCACATCATTGAGTGCCTTATGCACTGACATAAGATGGGATCAGAGAGAGGCTTCTCATTGCACAAACCTCATGCATGCTTAATGATTTATATGTACATACAGACACTGCCACAAGTGGTTGGTCATGCAAATGTGGTTAAAACTCCTGGAGAAGTCATGGGAAAGACATGAAATTCCATCTGTCAGAAAGTGTTTGAACCCTTGGCCAAAAGTACTTTTCACTTCTATCCATGCATGATACCATCCCACACAAATGAGAAATTCAAGGCTTTGCTTTCTTACAAAAAATTGTAATTATAATAACGGCAACTCAGGGTTATTCCAATGTAATATTATGGAAAATCATAATAAACCAATAGGAAAATCAATAGTCCTACTGAAATCGGCCTTTAAATATAATATATATTTACTATCAATGTGCAGTTTTTCATCAACAGATGATGATAATGATGTACAAATACTGCTATTACTAATGTGTTCCTATAATTCCTCTAGCCATGTCCAGTTACCTGTTCATTGTGAAGTCTGAGCTGCCACTGGTAATGCAAGCTTTTCTGGGCCTGACGGAAAATACTGGGTGAGTGTCTCTAGAAGTTAGCTGTTACTGTTCTGGGCTATTAAACAGGAGTGAGTGGTGATTAGATTCTAGAAATTAGTTCAGTAATGTAGTGTCAAGTCTGTTTTCTCAGGGAATGGTATTTAAACGGAAATTACCTGATCATCATCGTCAGCGTCATCATCATCTTGCCTCTTTCATTCATGCAACACCTTGGTATGTTTCAGTAGTTCTGCATCACTCATGCCTCTCATATCCATAACGTCTTGTGTTAGCTAGCAATGACCATAATAAGTACGAAGAACAATATTAATTATACCTACATTAACATAATGTGTCCTTCTGTTTTTGCCCTACAGGTTACCTTGGATACACCAGTGGCTTCTCTCTCTCCTGTATGGTGTTCTTCCTTATTTCAGTGAGTCTCCAATCAGCCACCAAACTACCTCCCTACACACTCAATTAAACAACACACAACCTGCTCCTGAATTCATCTATGCTACCTGGCCAACTCCCATTGTAGGAATGGGAACTGACAAGTTAGCTATGCTGCACCGACAGATATGGAACCGGGCCAACACAATAGTGTTTGACTAAGAGTCCGTTTTTTTCTGTCACAAGGTGATCTATAAGAAGTTTAACATCCCCTGTCCGCTGGAGGAGTCCAGTAACAACTCTGGTTACAGTCTGAATGAGAGTGATCATAACCTCTCATTTGTAAGCTCAGCCAACAACTCGTATGACAAAGATTTCTGTGAGCCACAGCTCTTCACCGTCAACACAAAGGTTAGGAAAAAGAGACCACTATATTTGGAGAGCCCCAATAGTCTATTTGTAGATGCTCTAGGGATTCAGTCTATTTATCTGTACTCTAGCCTTATCCTAAACCTAACCTTAAACCTAACCACTATTTTAAATCTAACCATAGCATCTGCTCTCTAACACATAGTTTGTTGATAGTATGACTATATTTAGAGCATCTACTCGTGGAAATCGGGTCACTCAAAATACAGTGCTACTGCATTAGATATTGTAGTTGGATTGCAACGTTTATAATTGTAAATTCTTTATGGGGTGTTGTATTTTCAGACAGCATACACAATCCCCATCCTGGCTTTTGCTTTCGTCTGCCACCCGGAGGTGCTTCCCATCTACACTGAGCTGAAAAAGTATGTATAAAATGTAATGACAGGGCCCAAATCAAAGTATGTCATGACTTGACACAAATCAAAGTATGTCATGACTCGGCCCAAAGCATATAAAAGAATGTAATGACATGGCCCAAATCAAAAGTTTGTCATGACTCGGCCCAAATCAAAGTTTGCCATGACTTGGCCCAAATCAAAGTATGTCATGACTCGACCCAAAGCATATAAATGTATGTCATGACATGGCCCAAATCAGACTAAAATATGTCATGACATGGCCCAAATCAGATCAAATATGTCAGGACCCACCCAAATTAGATAATAGTATGTCATGACATGACCCACTCATTCATAGTGGACTACACTGAAAATAAATAATTTCTGCAAGACTCTTGGTTAGAGGTCGACCGATTATGATTTTTCAAGGCCGATACCGATAACGATTATTGGAAAACCAATGAAGCCAATACCGATTAACTGACCGATTATTATTTTTTGTGGGGAAATAATGACATTTCAAAAATACTGAAAAAACAAACGTTTAATATAGGCTAATTCTTAATATAATACACAAAATATTTTCAAATCTCAAATAAATATCAAATTATTTTAATTTTTTCAAACAAAATGCCAAACAAATTGCAAAACACATAGTAGACATAGTAAGATTTGTATTTGATACAACTTCGCCTATTAAATCTGTTTTGTAAAACAAACCCTTGAGTTTTGCCTCAAAAAACATTTAATCTGTGCATTTTGATAGTTGTCCTTTTATTAACCAATCATATTTGGTGGTGCACAACGTGAGTACAGATATGACAATTTCCAGAAGCACTTGATAAATATATCTGGATTCAAAATAAATACACAAATATGACAAAGAATATAAGTATAACAAAAGCATTAACTGAGAAACATGGGACTTTAACTACAGAATTATTCTCTTGCGCAAGGAATTGGAATAGCCTAATATTCTACTCAACATCAAAAATAGGCTATTTTGAAAAGCACGTTTGAGAACACTAGCGACGTATATTCCCTGCTAAAATGAATGCCTTTTGATTAAATGTGGAAGTAAAAAAAACCTGTCTTCTGTGTAAGGTTTGAATAGGCATCGTATTTTGAAAGGTTATATGTTGCGCAATGACTGTGCATTGTTGAATAGACATATTCATTAAATCAGCACTCGTTTGGTCCCAGTGCCCAATTTTGATGTTGGCTGATCTGATGATTCATTTTAAATCCCCCTTATTCATCATATGCAACGCAATATAGCTAGGTAACCCTTGTGCAGCAGTTTTTTTTTAAACAGGTAGTTTTTTCCTGAAAGCCTTGAGGAAAACAGAACGGATAAAAGTTTTGGCTGATAAAAAAATGGGTTCTGTCAGAATGAAAGCAGTGAACCTCTACCCACTATTCTAGACTAATATTAACCACGTGAAGCTAACAAGTAATTATATGCGACTGATTTTAATGTATCCCCTTTCATACTAGCTACAAACTTACCAAGGCTAACTTTAACTGCTGACGAGTGTAATGTTAACTAGCGTCACATGCTGCAATGTTTCTGTTATTCTAACATTCGTTTTTGGAGCATCAGAGAGCAACGCAGGCATATCAGTGGCGCCAAAATGAGGCACGAAATTCGCGTTGCTATTTGGTCCGGTAGATACGGGTAGTTAAGACACAGGTGCCATATTAGCAGCGGGTCTAGTCTGTACTAACCATAGACTGTTGTTTCCAACCCTAGCAACGACGCTAGCAAAGCAAAGCCAGTCGTTGCGGTGGTCTCTTAACTACAACTTCTTTCTCTGCATTGAGTTGACAATCCTCTGAAATAAAGACACACAAACGGAACAAATAATAAAAGTCTCAGTACCACTGTCTGTGTTTGCAAAATTCTAGCTTAATTATTGTGACATGACAGCTATCAATATCCAAAGTAGCCGAACGTCATTACGCCTATTCATGTTTTTTCTCGAAGTTGGCACTAACATGTCATACGTTTTTTCATTAAATAGGATTTATAAGAATTTTAATCCTTACTGTTTTCTCCTTCCTTAGTCACTGGATGAGGTCTGCTCACTCTGCTAGTAATTCACTCTAGGAGCAGCGTGTTCCACAACACCAACACCAGGGCCTGGCGACCAGGCTGCTAGGAGATGCGCCTGCTTATTAATCGGCTTGATATTGGCCGATACCAATTATGTAAAAAATGCCAAAAAATCGTCCGATTAATCTGCGCACCAATAAATCGGTCGACCTCTACTCTTGGTGATCTTCAAATTGAAACTGTAGGAGGAGAATCCCTACACATCCTTAAAGAGAAGCACTTCAAAATGTTCAGAAACAAACAGGTTTGTTAAAGGCAAACCGTGATAAAATCACCAGATTGTTTGTATTTGCATTTCCACATGGCCCTAATCAGGAGATTAACTTAAAGGAGTAAAACTTAAAGCTTTGCTAAAGAGTGGACGGTTAACACAATTTAGTTGTTAGTAGCTTTGAGAAATATGCTGTTCTTCATGTCTATTCAACACTTGCCGATAGCCCTCCCACCCTCAGAAACTGCCTCATAGGCGTAGATTATGCTGTGGATGGTGGGGATGTGTCCCCATCAATTTTCATCATGACAAATTTTGTCCCCACCACTTTTTATGAGAAAAACACCCGGTGCAGGGTGGCAATCGGGAGATTTGGGACTTCCCGGTAGGCCATTATAGTGTTTCGCGGACGCGAGGTCCGGTCTGATAGTAGTTATATATTGGAAGTTTTTAGCTACATAATTTAGACGGCTGTTCTAAACTGTGCAGCCTCTGCTCAGTTCGTACGGCGGGCCGCAGCAGCCTCTGTTAATGATACGCTACCGCTAGCAACCCCCTCCCCGGTCTACGAAACTGTACCCAGCACTTCTGAAAATGCATTTCCAACAACATCTCTGTCCTGTGTATAGCCTATGTAGCACTTTGTAGCAATTTTTTATTTTCATGCCCAGTTACCTTTTAAGTTATCGTCTAATTGTCAACCCCTCTCAGGTCAACCTTCGATCACATGCTTTCTCCAATCACAAATCACCAAGCCGTTCGATTCATATCGAACTGCTCATTCAACACAGAAGTGTTTAGTTGGTTCATATATGGGAGGTTTTACACATTTGCCAACTATATATCCTTGATTGAATTCACAAACTCCCAACCTGGTTTAGGAAAGTGCAGCTACGTCCTTGATTGAATGTAATGAGATTCTCCAGTGCAATGTCATTCTTGTGCACTGTGCTAAATGGGAGACCACAATTCAAAGCTTTTAAATGTGCATTTTCACATTAAAGTTTCAGTTCATGATTTGGCCACTGGTTGTAAAAGTGGCGCTGTCGAGCCTGAAACAGTCCTCAAAAGTTGTCATCAAAACCACTGACTTTCAAACTTTGTTTTTCATGGCTAAATGAGGCAGCATAGTGATTATACTCAAATATTTTGCACTTACAAACCAAATTTCTGCCTAAAATTGGAAGATTTAAATGATTTTCTTGACTTTAATTGTCTCAAACTGAATCTTTAAATCCATCCTACATTTAATAATTTGTCTACCATTTGGCACTGCACGTAATTTTTTTATAGTGTACTCATTGTGTGAACTAATACATCTCTCTCTACATTTGTACTTTAGTGCCACCAAGAAACGCATGCAGAATGTTGCCAACATCTCCATTCTGGCCATGTTTGTCATGTATGGGCTCACAGCAATCTTCGGTTACCTCACCTTCTTTGGTAAAACACAGTTGCTGAAAATATGTAATAATAATGAGTAATAATTATGTTCAAGCTCTCCAGTCATGTTGTTACTACAAGGAAATGTCTGCAAATGGATGGCAGACTTGTGTTTGTAGATTCTAGACTAGAAGTATAACCACCAGGCTCTGATTGTCTGTTATTTAGGTGCTGTTAACTCAGAGCTCCTTCATACTTACTTTAAAGTGGACCCATTGGACACGCTGATCCTGTGTGTGCGTATGGCTGTGCTGGTAGCTGTCACTCTTACTGTACCAGTGGTGCTCTTTCCGGTGAGACTCAAACCAATCACACACCCTTGAAGAGTGTGATATTTAGTATGAAATTGAGCAGATCTGTGTGTTGGTTGGCTAGTATTAATGTACAACCATATTGGCTTGACGTAATGTCCCATAGGGCCCTGTAATGTTACATCCATATAAAAATGAAATTACTATATAAATATATATGGCTACACTTTATTTGGATAATAAAGACTACAATCTGTAGATGCTCTACAGATATGTACACTATAATAAACTATCAAAAAATAACTATAAAAAAATGTGATTGCTAAAGTTAAGATTAGTGCTAGGTTTACATTTAGGGTAAGGGTTAGAGAAATGGTTAGGTATAGGATGATGTTTAAAGTTAGGGTGAGTTAATTGAAATGTTACAGATAATCTGTATATTGTCTGTAAAGCATCCATAAATTGACTATCAAAATAAAGAATTACCATATATATTTTATCAGAAGACATCTAGTAACATTTATGGATACTCAAGATTGTCAGAGATTATCAGTTTGTTATTTTCTTTTGATGTTTACATTCTCGCAGTTACCAGATTGCCGTAATTAACAAAATAATGGAAGCTTCCAATAATTCGGTTGAATAATCTGTCCCTGAGGCATACTAGGACCAAAGCACTATTTAGCCTTAGTGTGTGCGTTGGAAGCCAGCCTAGTGAAACCTGGTCTCCATAGATCCGCAGGGCCGTGCTCCAGCTGCTCTTTCCTGAGAAGCCTTTCGACTGGGCCCGCCACATCACCATCGCTGTGTTGCTCCTCATCGTTGTCAACATCCTGGTCATCTTTGTTCCCACTATCAGCTACATCTTTGGTGTCATTGGTAAGTCTGTCAGAAAAGTGAAATTATTTAGTAAATCAGAACACAAATTACATTGCTATTCTAAGTAGAAATTTAAACTAATAGTACATTCACAGTTTTTTTTATTTTGCTCCTAAATGTTCGACCTCTCCCTGCACCTCTTGCATTTCCCACCCTAGGAGCAACCTCTGCGCCCAGCCTGATCTTCATTCTCCCTGGAATCTTCTATATCCGGATTGTACCTGAAGCAACAGAGCCTCTAAAATCCATACCAAAGATTTTGGTAAAATCCTAAATCCCTTATCTCCTCTTTCAAAATTATTTAGCGATAAATACAGTGGGGAGAACAAGTATTTGATACAATGCCGATTTTGCAGGTTTACCTACTTACAAAGCATGTAGAGGTCTGTAATTTTCATAATAGATACACTTCAACTGTGAGAGACGGAATCTAAAACAAAAACCCAGAATATAACATTGTATGATTTTTATATAATTTATTTGCATTTTATTGCATGACATAAGTATTTGATCACCTACCAACCAATAAGAATTCCAGCTCTCACAGACCTGTTAGGTGTTTTTAAGAAGCCTCCCTGTTCTCCACTCATTACCTGTATTAACTGCACCTGTTTGAACTTGTTACCTGGACAATAGGCAAGCAGCTTGGTGAGAAGGCAACAACTGTTGGCGCAATTATTAGAAAATGGAAGAAGTTCAAGATGACAGTCAATCTCTCTCGGTCTGGGGCTCCATGCAAGATCTCACCTCATGGGGTATCAATGATTATGAGGAAGGTGAGGGATCAGCCCAGAACTACATGGCAGGACCTGGTCAATGACCTGAAGAGAGCTGGGACCACAGTCTCAATGAAAACCATTAGTAACACACTACGTGGTCATGGATTTAAATCCTGCAGCGCACGCAAGGTCCCCCTGCTCAAGACAGCGCATGTCCAGGCTTGTCGGAAGTTTGCCAATGACCATCAGGATAATCCAGAGGAGGAATGGAAGAAGGTCATGTGGTCTGTTGAAACAAAAGTAGAGCTTTATGGTCTAAACTCCACTCGCCGTGTTTGGAGGAAAAAGAAGGATGAGTACAAACCCAAGAACACCATCCCAAACCTGGTCAAGATCTACAGGAAACCTATGATCCAGTGTTGTAGTACTCGAGACCGGTCTTGGTCTCGAGACCAGTCTCAAGACCACTTTTTGATGGTCTCGGTCTCGTCTCGGTCTCGACCGCATTTGTACTCGGTCTCGTCTCGGTCTTGACCGCATTTGTACTCGGTCTTGTCTCTGTCTCGGATATTGAGGACTCTGGATTTTTTTTCAAGACCAGTCAAGACCATAACTGTGGAAATATCACTAAATTGCCAGAATATTGTCTATTTTTTTGTTAACATCTTTGCTTTTATCGGATGTAAAACGTACTGATTCAAATCCAAGCAATACCGTGACTCATGGCTAATTATGTATTTTTGTTACCGCTGTGTCACCCATCCCCGCCCCCTTTCACTCGCACTCCCAAAGTGAGCTGTATTTGTCTGGGAGCGGGAGAAGATGTCTGCAAAATCTTCAATAATACAATTCGACTACAAAAATCATAAAGAATATATTTGTAAAACAACATCCAGAAGAAAGCATACAGCTTCTTGTAAATACTGCAGTGCTTCGATTTCAGAGACGGTGGGGAATACGTCAAACTTTTATGGTCACTTAGAAAGGAAGCACAAAGAAGGTAGAGTGATGTTTAGCAAAGCTGGCTAACTAACGTTAGCAACCTGCCTCGGATGGGGATTGAAAACCGGTTCCACTCGAGAAGTGTGAATTTTTGTCCCACCATAGTCTAATTTGATTGATGAGTAATGTAGACAAACTGCTGCGCTTGTGCAGCTAATGTTAAGTTACATCGACCTTAGCCAATGTCAGCTGCATACAGCTCCCAACATTAAAGCTACGTGCCGAGGTGATGTTCCCTCGTTTGGGTGAGAGAACTAACCTAGAGATATGAGCAGAGAGTGGAGACTGAGTAATGTGCCTCAACTGATATGAGAAATGACTAAATTAAATAGGTTATTGTACGGCACATGGCACTTTACTTTCAGAGAGCTAATTTTTAAGTTCCAATTTAATGTTGCAGATCAAATATATTACTTTTTACCAGCACACACTTTCTGGCTCATACCATATCAATCATTTAACTTCCTTGTTTACCTATTTGAAAAATGTGATGGCCAAAATACCATTGATTTATTTTGTGTTTACTTTTAGATGAAACTGCTCCCAATTAAATCAATTTTGTACTTTTATAAATCACATGCAGTTAGGCCACTGACTTTCTGACCTCTTTGTATTAGATATCTTTTGTTGCTTTGATTACACATTAAAGCTATAAAAGACTCTTACTTACAATAGTTGTTCCTAAACATCAACATTTCACATATAATTTTCTGTATTCATTTTTTTTTTTTTAAAAAGGATTGTTGTTGGTTTAAAAACAACATAACTTTATGTATTGTTGATAAAAGGCAGAGAAAAGTGAAGACTTTAGTGGTAAACGATTAATAATTGTTTTACATTCTGTACTAAATGATGGTCACCCAGGAGAATTGAATACAGATGGTTAAGTTTATTTCAGTTTTGAGTGTTTAATATCTAGTTGTTTTTGTGGGAATGTGGATCTTTCAGATCAATTTGAGATGCTCTTTTTATCATGTTTCACATTTTATTGTGTCATGTAGTGTGGGGCGCTGGTCTTGGTCTTGAGTCGGTCTCACCCTCCCTCGGTCTTGGTCTTGTCTTGGTCTCGGGTTAGGTGGTCTTGACTACAACACTGCTATGATCTCTGTAATTGCAAACAAATGTTTCTGTACCAAATATTGAGTTCTGCTTTTCTGATGTATCAAACACGGTAACACTTTGTTTTGAGAGTCCAATAAGTGTATCTGTAGATGCTCTACAGATTATCTGCAAACTATCTACAACATTTTAACAAACTATCTACTCACCCTAACACTAATCCTAACCTTAACCCTTCCCCTAATGTTAAGCCTAACCTTAACCATTGCCCTAGAACATATTCTAAACTTACCTCTACCCTTAAACTACACAATTAGTTGCTTATCAACAGATAGTTTGTTGATAGTTTGTTGATAGTCATATCATCCACAAACTATCTGTAGGGCACCTACAGATGGAATTTCGGACTCTCCAAATAGAGTGTAACCTCAAACACTAATATCATGCAATAAAATGCATTTTAATTATTTAAAAATCATACAATGTGAAATTCTGGATTTTTGTTTTGGAATTCTGTCTCTCACAGTTGAAGTGTACCTTTGATAAAAATGACAGACATCTACATGCTTTCTAAGTAGGAAAACCTGCAAAATCGATTTCAAATACTTGTTCTCCCCACTGAATACCTTTTAACAATTACAAAGTTAGTGATTTTAGAGAATGTAATCCATTTTGTTTTGCCTCCTGTGTCTACAGGCTGCATGCTTTGCTGCATTAGGATTTCTCTTGATGTTGATGAGTATATCACTTATCATCAATGACTTTGTGTCTGGAGAGTCTCAAAGTGGGGGTGGGCACTAGCGACTCAGTGATGAACGACCAACAAAATGGCAACTCACGCTCTCCAATACATTCCACCTGAGCCAAGCAATATTTTATCATAGCCAAATGAATGGACATCGGCTGGACATGGCAAATAACGTATCATTGAAGTTACCCCTGAATATGTCATCTTTATAGAAATGTGGTGAGGAAACTACCAGCAGCCCCACAACACAGAAATGCAACAGGTGAAAAACATATTGAGGTCATCACCAATAATCTACAACACCACCCTTGAGTGTTCAATTACATATTGCCACATATAAGGAAGTCAAATGATGATTGTTATTGCAGTTTTGTTACCTTTAAGGGAAGTTGTAACTTCAAATAACATTGTATTATAATTTATAATATTCCTCCCATTCCTTCATTCTTTCATTCATAAATACATTCACCGGCCACTTCATTAGGTACACCAGTTCAACTGCTCATTAACGCAAATATCTAATCAGCCAATCACGTGGCGGCAACTCAATGCATTTAGGGTGGTAGACATGGTCAAGACGATCTGCTGAAGTTCAAACCAAGCATCAGAATGGGGAATAAAGGTGATTTAAGTGACTTTGAACACGGCATGTGGGTTGGTGCCAGACATGCTGGTTTTATTTCAGAAAGTGGTGATCTAATGGTATTATCGCACACAACCACTGCCAGGGTTTACAGAGAATGGACTGAAAATACCCAGTGAGCAGCACATGCCTCGTTGATTGCAGAGGTCAGAGGAGAATGGCCAGACTGGTTTGAGCTAAAAGAAAGGCAACAGTAACTCAAATAACCACTTGTTAGAACCAAGGTATGCAGAACAGCATCTCTGAACACACAACACGTCAAACCTTAAAGAAGAAGGGCTACAGCAGCAGAAGAGCACACCGGGTGGCACTCTTGTCAGCTAACAACAGGAGAATGAGGCTATCATTTGCACGCGCCCACCAGAATTGTACAATAGAATATTAGACCTCCCTCGCCAGGGACAGGAGTGCTCCAGAGCTCAGACCACTACACCGACACCAACACCCAACCTGGTTCCTTGAACTTGACAATGAGGTCACTGTACTCAAATGGCCACAACAGTTTTGCATCATGGATGTGCAGCTGACAAATCTGCAGCAACTGCGCGAGGAACTAGCAATGTGTACCTAATGAAGTGGTGAGAGTAACTGCATAATTTTTTCATCAAATTAAAGCTTGAACGTGTACAGCATTTTACAGAATTTGTACAGTTTTTAAATAAGGTATTTTTGGCCATGGTGACACGTTCATGTTAGCAATACACAGTCATAATATTGAGAGAGGAAAACTCCCATTCTTCAGGACTGTTTTCATCGACATACTTCCATTTGATATATATTTATATTATATCTGGAATCTTGAAATTGAAGCATAAAGATGGAAGCAGGTCTGTTGTGACTATACAAATGCTGTCATTCGAAGCAGAAGTAGTGTGATGTATCTTACTATCTTTAGACTTGGCTTTTTTTAAATGTCTGTGAGACTAAAGGGGGAGTCCTGGGGTATAGTATGGTAAATTCACTGTTTCTGTTGCAAAAAAATTAAACGGAAGCAAACAAACCAAAACAGGGACAGCTCTACCGGCATTTGTCCAAACAGAACTCCTGTTTAACTCTCATATTGCAGAGTGGCATAACAAACTGTTTCGTAGAACAGTGCTGTTAGCTGACGAGTGACTTGGAATCCCCGTGATCCGGGATTGTGGAGTCCCACAGATAAGTTTTCCTGATCTAAAGGCTTTTAGTGACTCCTTCAGCTTCATAGCAAGCCACTTGTCATGCTGCCCAGGAGACAGGCTCACCATGTTTGGACTAGCAGTGAGGAACCAGCAGTCAGTTGTCGTGCTGCCCAGGAGACACACCATGGTCTTTAGGTCTACGGAAACTGCTGGAGTTTACTTTGCTGTGAAAAAACATCAAACAATTGAATATCACAAAATTGGGGAAGAATTCTTTTGTGTGTTTGCTTCTGTTTGGTTTTTAAAGGGGAACAGACTGCTTTTAGGAAGTTAAATTAAGCAAATTGTTATTTATCTATTATAGTTGCAGTTTTTCACAGATTTTAAACAAGTGAAAATGTTTGCACAAAATATTATTATAGTAATCACCAGTTGATATACTGTAGGTTTGAACAGTGCCATTGTGAACAGTCATGACGTGAATGAACATTTTATTTATAGAAGTATTTTTACAATAATTAATATTTTAAATGTCTAACCAAAACCAGCTTTACTTGTTCTTTTTCCGTCCAGTAATACTTGTTTCAATATCCTATACTCTGCTGTGCAGACTCAAGTAAACTGTTGTTCAAGTTCAAAATGTTTAGTGAAAATAGTTTTTTTAAGTGCAAAATAAACAGTTTATAATAATAAATAATAATTTAATTTAACTACCTGAACAATTTCTTTAATGAGCATGCCCCTGTATGGTCAGCTGAATAATGGAACAACATTTTTGGGGGAGAAAGCTGAATCGTTTGTGTTTATTTGGTCTATAAACATTTATTTGTTTACTTATCCAATAAAAAAGTTTTTTATGCGGTTTTTATGTGGTTTTCTTTTTTCTTTTCAAAACCTTTACCACATAAACAATTGTGATTGTTCAATTGTGAAAATGTGCATTTTTTACCACTGAAACACTGATTAATGGGGACTACACAGTGAGACCCACAATAAAAGTACCAGTAACACTACTCAACCATGATACGATTATGAGTGATGGGGGAAAAGCTGTGGTTGTCCATTTCCTGCTCTAGGTTTTCGGGTGCATATAACACATTGTTGAAGGCAGAAGAGAAACTGCCTACACCATCTCCACTTGTCATTCGATCAGTCAGAGCCTGTTTGAGGAAGAACACGGGCACATCTGTGCTCTGCTCTTTTTCAGACCTATGTGGATATTCTGAGAGGGAACTATGAGTCGAGGATCGAAGTCTAAAGGAGTTCAGGAGAACTGTTCTAGCTCCCTGCTGAACCCACAAGAGAATGAACAGCTGGAGGACCTTCTGGGCAGGAGGTGTGCTGTAAGTCCTTCCTTGGAATAAGGGGGTGGATGATTGATGTTTGACTAGGACACCATTTTGTTGGTGATTGGATTGTTAGTGTGCCTAAACTGGGGAATGTTTGTATTGATTATATTATTTGGTGGTTCACTGTTTATTATATCAGATAAATATATTGGAGTAGTTTAGGGAGGCTGATACATCTTACCAGAAAATATTAACCTACAAAATAAGTTATTCTGATAGATTCTGTGTTTCATGTTTGGTAGGCAGTGCAAATTTCACCTCTTTGGCGCTCTAGTTTTTTGTGCATTGATATTAACATTCAATATAATCTAAAGATTTGGTAGCTTTCACAATTCATTTGCATTTTGTTTCAATTGTACACTTCCCTTGAACACATTTAAACAGACATTAGTGACAGGAAATGTTGGTGTAAACCACTTCCTTTGGTAACAGAAAAGAGGCAGCCATTAAACTCAGTCAAACAAAAGCACACTGCCTGCTTTCTTTTGACAGACCAACTTCCTGTTTTTTGGTAGTCATAGGCCTACATGTACGGTAGCTGACAAGAAAATGTCCTACCAGAGAGAACGTGATGAAGTGTCCAGTCTTTGCTATGACAACCGCTTAAGAACTTTTCAGACCGCAAACTTTCAGATGTCAGACATTCCATTGCACTGGTACAGTCAAATCATGATGAATTATGTGTGTCTGTACTAAATCTAAGCACACAGAGAAGCAAAAGTCAAATAATGTGCAGTCAGTCTGAAGTAGTCTGCATATAAATGAATGCTATGTGTGTGTGTTTATGTTTATGTGCAGTCCTTGGCCACTACTGTGGCACAACTCTACATGGCTCTGCCCAACAGTCCCACCAGCTGGAGTCTGCAACACACTGGGGTGGCCTGCTTTGTCAAGGACAACCCTCGCCGATCCTACTTCATCCGTCTCTTCGACCTCAAGGTAGCAGGAATTTACTCTACTACGAGGTTTCCTAAACTTCCCCTCTGGCCACCACAGAGACGTGTTTTTGTTTTAAACACAAACTACCACACCTGATTCAATTAGTCAACTAATCATTATGGAACACTCCAGACCCCTAAACAGCTCAAAACCGTTGTGCCGGTCATGTTCCCAACACGACAGTCACTATCAACACAGTGATGGGCGATTCATGAACGATTCGTTGAAGGAATCTTTTGATTGACCGGCATTGGATCGTTCATTTCGTTATTTTTTATGCAGGTGCATTACTTCTATCCAGTACTACTAACGATTCATACTGGCTTGTTCATTTCGTTCTTCTTCATGCAGGTGCATTACTTCTATGATTCAGTATACCGATCGTTACTAGTCATCGACAGTAAATTAAAGGTACTAGTACGTATGAGTCGTTAATTTCATTATTTTTGGTGCAGGTCCATTACTTCTACGATCTAGTATACCACTCGTTACCAAGGGGGTTAAGCCAGCACCCGGAAGTTGATGCTCCTATGGGGAGATTCTGAGGCTATCTAGGTACCTTCTGTTAGCATTCCATAAACTCCCATTCATTTTGGCATCACGTTGAGAGCGAATAAATTTACATCTGAAGCGTTTAAAGACTCTTTTTGTCCATTGTTTTTTCTAAGGAAACACAACCAGTGCTTGAAGTGGATAAAAGGTGCATTGGCAAATTATTATGACATTTGAGGTTTCTACAGTGAAAAACAAAACTTGGAGATATTGCTGGTACAACAACAATTTATTGTTAATGTAAATGTATTCATTTAAACAAGTTCCTTCAAGGTCTAAGGGGTTTTAGGTCTGCCTGGCACAAAGTTGACCTTTTGGCCTCTGGAAAGGTCATACTTTGACCTACAGTGATGTGCCTTATGGTTTTGAACATGGATTAATGAAATCCAAAATCCTGGGTCATTGAATTGAATGTTTTATTAAATATTTATTCTAAAGAACATATGTATATTTTTTTATGTGTAAAAGCATGTAAAACATGATGAATACAGATTTTTAATGCATATTGTCAAGCCCCCAAGTGTGCAAAGTTTAGAGGCCTTACAAACTAGTCAACATCAAAATGCTGCACCCATTTCTTACTATATTTCTATACGTTTTTGAAATCCCAGCAATTTTTTACTTCCTGTCTGTAATGTGTTTAGTAAAAAAGTGGACAGTCTAAAAAACATGACCGACTTTGAGGCGCCATAGCTCCGGTTTAACCCACAGGGATGAGACCCCACTCATTCTTTTAGTCTGATCTTCCTCTTTCCAACGGTACCAAGCATGTACGGTTTGCGAGTTAATCGCGATTGACACTCTAGAACGTCAGGAGACTGTGAAGGGTTTTGATTAACGTTTGCCGCTCATGAATTGTACCCAATGTTTCTGGTTGGACTTGGATGCTTTCTCTGTCAGTGGTTGAGTAGCGGCTACACACTAGAAGTAGCGGTAGGCAAGAAAAAGTGCTGGTACGCTTAATTAAGAGTAAAACGTACAAGTGCAGGTACTGCGTACCGTGAGTACCGCCCCTCTTCGAGCACTGAACACGACAATGTATAAAAGGCTCCATTACCTTGTATTTCACGTTATGGTCCTGTAGCAGCCGTTTTTGTAAAAATAGGCTAACGATTGTGTCATAACCAAGCAACTTTTTGTCGCACAGTAGAGAAATTACCGTAGAGTCAGGAGAAGCTTGCAGGAAATTGGGGGAACGTGGTGGCATACAGTCAAAATTACATAATAATCAGAATACTTACCAAGAGTTGCTCCTGCTCCTACGCTTTCCGTCTCTGCAAGAGGCAAGATTCGGAATGATTCAGATTTCTCTTGGCACTGTTACGAGAAGAATTACAACTTTAATACAGGTTGCTCATGTCACATCTACGTCATCACGCTCAGCTTGAGGCTGCGCAGTACACTCAGGCATCACCGGAAAAGTGCTTCTAATTGACTTCACTTGGTCTCAGTCGAAATGTATGGAGTCGCTTCGTCCATTTTATATACTGTCATTGCTTGGTACTAGTACATGAGTTGTTAATTTCGTTCTTTTTGGCCCAGGCGCATTACTTACATGGTCCTGTATACTACTCGGTACCATATACGGTCTATGCTCGGTAATAGTCATAGACAGTATATAAATGTAATTAATTAATCGAATCAGGTGCACCATTTCGGGGTTAAAAATGTGTCTGCTGGGGCATGAGGAAGTGTTTGGGAAAACCTGCTCTTTTTTGATCCAGTGTTGACAGGTTTACCACGAGCTGTGGATATGAAGTTATGAAATGAAGGTGTGTTGGCTTTTGGCCTTGTTTATATTATAATAGCATACAGCACATACAGCATACACAGTTACAACAACTACCCGTTTTCAGAAAACATCCAAAACACTCTATTTTCAAACAATACATAAAATAGTTACACAGCAACCACGCCTCTTGTCTTAATAACTATGTTTACTATGTGTGTAATAACAACTAATTAATTGATTAGAATGCATTACTATTCAGCTCTGAGGTGGGTTCACCTGGTTTTATGAAAATATACTGTATGCACTTACAGTTAGCTCTGGAGAAGAAATAATATGTAAATGTAGAACTAGTGAACAGTTAAAGAAAAATCTATGAAAAAGTAGAAAGAAAACAATGGTTTAGGCAGCCATAATACATTTTTGCATACATTTTCTAAACTAATACACTGGCAATTCAGCTAGAGCTGCTTTTACACACTAGTTAATTTTCACTTATTTTTTTAGCTAAGTTAGAAAACAACACTGATTGCTAAATTATTATCAAGTGTTACGGGTACCGGCTGATACCCAGTGGACAGATTTTAGTTCCCTGTATGAAAAGTAGATACAATCAGGAAACAATGAAAATGCATCAAGTTCTGTGTTTCCAGATTTTTTCTGAGGAAACAACGGAAGCGCCACTCTCTCGTGAAGTTATATTCCTATCTTTTGTTTAGATTTCTAATAATTTCCCTCAAAACCTTGCTCTCACACACAAATAGTCACTGCTCACGCTTGGATTTGCTCTGCTTGTGCAAACTTTCTGCTTGGACTCAGCTATGTTGTTGCTTGGATAGATTTCCTGCTCTCAGCTTCAGCCTTTCTCCTCACACTCAGGCTGCTTCTTCATGCTTGCAAATCTTCTCACACATTTTTTCTGCTCTCGGGTTGTTAGTGTTACAATGCTATCAATAATCCCCTACCAATAGAATGCCAGCTGTAGTGTTGACCAATGAAATCATCCCTGCCCTGTTGAAGGTGCATTCATTTTACTATAGAACATCCCTTGCATGCGGGTACTGTACTGATTTGGAAAAATTGGAAATGGGCTTGAATGACTTGGAGAGCAAATCTCAAAGACCCACCAGGAATGTTCCAGTCATGTTCCAAAGTAAAACGAACAAACTTTCAACAGGGCAGGGATGATTTCATTTGTCAAAACTACAGCTGGCATTCTATTGGTAGGGGATTTTTGATAGCATTGTAACACTAACAACCCGAGAGCGCAGAAGAAATCTGTGAGAAGATTTGCAAGTGCAAGCAGAGCAAATCCAAGCGTGAGCAATGGCTATTTGAGTGTGAGATCAAGGTTTTGAGGGAAATTATTACAAAATCTGAATGTAATATCAGTGAGAATTTAATAAAGATAGGAATATAATAAAGAATTGAATAAAGATAGGAATATAACTCCATACTCTCTTTCCAGTCCCCGCAGCAAATAGCGTGAACACAAAGGTTCTGCCTTGCTGCTACTCAAATTCAACGGGACCCTCTCCAAGGGTAGTCTGGTTGACACCAGACCCTTCTCAGTTGTAACTGAGAGTGGGTCTGGGCAAGGTTCATTCACAGCCCATTTCCAAAGGGGCGTCACCATAGAAATGGAATGGATAGAAAGGCAATTCCAATTCAAATCAATGTAGCAGAATGATCAGAGCGGGAGACATTTTTATGTGTACCATTCCATTGCAAAGATCTAGCAGCCAACTTCCGCATTAAAATGATTTGCGTGGTGTCACCGTGACAACTAACAACAATTGCCATTTTGTTGTGTAGCAAGCAGTTCAATGTCCTTTCTATCCATTCTATTTCTATGGATATATCAAACGTTGCAGAATCGAGTCGGCAAGACCGCGACAACATATTTTTTTTAGATATGAAGGTTTCAAGTGTTGTTCTTTGCTCGGGTTTGAACAAAAGGAAATGTTCAAGACGCGATAGCTGATTCGAACAAGTGATATTCCGGATATTCCATTGCGGCAGACATCGTTGTAATTGTCTGCTTCAACCAGTGACAGTATATACCTGCGCTATTGTCATCGTGTAAAGCCCGCCTCAACGGTTGTGATTGGTGCCTCGTTTGGAAAAAATTGGAAATGGGCTTGAATGGGCTCTTGGCCAGACTGACTTGCAGAGCAAATCTCAAATCAGGTAATCGGGGGGACATGGAGGAATACAGTCAACAGGACAAAATAATTAATCAGAATACTTACCAAAAGCTGCTCCTGTTCCTACGCTCATGGACAACTCCTACTCCCGCTTTCCTATGCAAGAGGCAAGATTCGGAATGATTCAGATTTCTCTTGGCACGGCTGAGATAAGAATTACAACTTTTAGAGACGTTGCTTACGTCACATCTACGTTGTCACGCTCATCTTGTGGCTGCGCAGTACGCTCGGTTATCACCGAAAAGTGCTTCTAATTGACTTCACTTTCTTTCCATAGGAATGAATGGCAAGACGTCTATCTTGTATACTGTCATTGCTCCTCTTACACACAGGGCTAGCACCCGGTTTGGCAAGGTGACGCAAATGCGGAAGTGTCTTAAGCCTGCATTCTATCTAAATTCCAGCTGAGGGCGACACGTGTGGTTGCAAATGAGTTTGGTTTCTGTAGAAGTCTGAGACTTCTCACTTAATTTATTACCTCAGTAAACATTTTTGTAATGAGTTTATGATTATGTCACAGTCAAATACCGCCTCTCGTCTAAAATTGTCACATCTGCAACCAAGATGGTTGCGCCCATAATGGCAAATTCGATGACACAAACCAATGAAGGACGTCACACATGTTTCGTCCAGTAGTATATATGGTCTACTCTCACACAGTGTTTCCACTTAAGTGTAAATAAAATGTAAATGTATCCCATAACTCAAAATGTTTAGTGCACTTTTAGATGATGGATAGTATATACATGCTGATTATACATTAAAACGAACAACATACACAAATTTGACCACACATATGTGGGTGTCACACAAGCCTGAACATTCACATTTTAGTCATTTAACACACAATCCTATCCAGAGCAACTTACAGTAGCTAAGTCTGCATGTATTTTAATGAAGCTAGCTACAGTAGCTAGGTCAAACAACCACAACTCAGGAGTAAGAGCATTTTAATATTTGAACTGTGAGACTACAATCTCCAGTGGGCTCTGCCAGCAGTTGCTCAAATAACTAAAATAATTAAATGCGTTGTACCCATACATTGTATATATATCACTGGATTTTTGGTGTGACGACACCCATTGGTTTGTGAAGATCTGATTTAGGTCATCGAATTTGCCGTTACAGGCGCAGACATCTTGGTTGCGGATGTGACGATTCTAAATCTAGCGATTGAAACCATATACTCATTATGAAAATGTTTACTGAGGTAATAAATCAAGTGAGACGTGTCTCTCATTCTCATAGACTATTACAGAAACCGCGCACTTTTGCAACCAGACGTGTCGCCCCCAGCTGGAATTCAGATAGAATGCAGGTTTAAGGCACTTCCTCATTTGCGTCAATTCTCCAAACGGATGCTCGCCCTGTGGTTGTACCGGGGTTTGTTTTGTTGTCTTCACTGATTACTTGGGTCTGTCAATCACGATTGGGCGACAGCGGTGCCTAAACATGAAGACAAACACAACCAATGAGAAACATCAGAAGGATTGTAGCTTAGGTTTTTAATTTGCACTGTTCAAAGGCAGGCTGCATATAGCAATTTGTATAGCATATGGACACAGAAGTGGAATTTAGTAATTTACCAAATTACGCAATATTACTTCTGTGTTTCAGAGATTAGTGAGTCGTCAAAACGGTCAAGTACACAGTACCTCTATTTTGAGCTTTTTTACTCCTTCCTTCTTTCTTTCTATCTTCTGTACACCTGGCTAGCCATGGTTCTGCACTCCAATGCTACCTGCCGAGTAGCTAACAATTAATTCAGCCCCAACTACCACTGGTCACGTAGAATGAGGAGCGTGGCCCTTGAGGAAGAGAGAGCGGGGGCGTTTGATATCATTATCTTGGTTTACTGGTTAGCCAGTAGTTAACAATTTGCCCGTCCCCTGCTACAGTCCCGTGCTGTAGAGTAGGAAAAGAAGGTACGAGAATATACCTAAAGTGATACAAAGCTTGTCGCTGGGGCTGTACCCTAACCCCTGTACCCTAACCCCTAAGGGACAAAACTGTACTTAAAGGTGCACTGGTCACATGAGTAAATTTAAAGGTACAAAAGTGATCCTTAGCGCACAAAATGTGTACAGATTTGTCCCTCAAGGTACATAAGTGTCCCATTACAGGTACTGATATCAATGGTAAAATATGGACCCATGATGAAAGATACAATATTCGTACCTCGGTAGGGTACAGCCCCAGCTACTCTGACTTTGCCTGGAACACCCAGTAGGAGGCAGCGCAAATTTACACAGAGCAAACTGTCACCTCGCTGCCTGGGATAACTTAGATTATCTACCATACCACTTCGTTCTCCAGCAACTCCTTGTGTGCAGATCGGGTGCCTGTGAGTTTAATTATGGACGTATATTTGGTGAGCGTAATCATCCCACACATCAGCTGAGCTGACTAAAGGCTTCCATGTTCATTGAGCTTTGGGATAAGAATTGGACAATTATGTGACATGCGGTTGGATAAACCATGTAAGCACTCTTCAACATCCCGCATCTGTCCAAGGAGTTGCAGAGCTACCAACAAACCAACATCAGGGGGAATTGGACAAGACCAGTTGGGAGTAGGGGGTCTGCGTGGCATAGTGGGCTAAGTTGCTACATTGGAGGACAAGATACATCATGATAGTCAGTGATTCGAGCCTGACTATGGCTTCTCTGACTTTCCCCGGACCTCCAGCACAAGGCAGGGCAAATCGGTATAGCGATATTTGGGATAGACAAGGCAAATCATCTAACATGCCACATCGCTGTCCAGCGGGCCATTGTGTGCAGATTGGGCGCCTGTAAATTCAGTAGCGGAAGTGAAGTTGGTGAGCGTAATCATCCTGTACATGAGCCGAATAAATGCTTCCATGCTGGATGAGCAGTGCGAAAAGAATCGTCTGTCTTGGCGACCTAGTTGGATGAACGATGTGAGTGCCTCATAAAGTGAGTTATTCATTTATAGAATTATTCTGAAGTGGCACAAAATGATGTTTAAAAGAACCCAGTTTAAATATTCACTAAGCTATCCAATATTTAATGAACTGTACTGTCAGCATTTAGTGTAACCTATATACAGTTGTGCTCAAAAGTTTGCATACCCCTGTAGAATTGATAATAGATGTACCATTTTTAGAGAAAACATGAGTGAGCAGGCAAAAAAGTATTTTTTCATTTCTCATGGGATTCATAGCCAAAACCTTCACCTTTTTCTGCTGTAACCACTGGAGGGTCAACTTGGCCTTGTGCTTAGGGTCATTGTCGTGCTGGAAAGTCCAAGAGTGTCCCATGCGCAGCTTTTGTGCAGAAGAATGCTAATGTCTGTCAAAGCACTTTGTGACAACTGCTGTTTTAATCTTATCGGGCAGGTGCGTTCAATATTTTCAACTCTTGCAGCATTTTTCCGTATGAAGTAGAACCGGAAGTGCAAGAAAATATTGAACACATGCAGCACACCAAACGCAATGCATTCCGAGCGGCAGTCCCAACGAAGAGTTTAGGACTTCTCCATTAAAAATAAATGACTTCCAACATAATGCAAAGGAGTTGACAAAAAAAATCTGGCTTCACACTGCATGCGGTGCGGTCCAGCGATCCGTTCCAGTAGCGGTATGTGTACAGTAGTGCAGCGTTCATTTCGTTTCCGTACCGAGTCTTTTTGGAGAGGTGGACATCCACTACGGCGTAGGGTACGGCGTAGGGTACGGCGTAGGGTACGGCGTAGGCAACCAGCTACGGCGTAGGCTACGCTGTAACCTTGACGCAGAAGTATAAATCGGCCTTATGTGTGAAACAGACGTGCTTGCCACAAAGTTGATTTTGTTCACAAGTTGTGTAACAATTTTTTTTGCTCACAAGTCGAACTGTTATAAATTATTGGTAGTTATTTTGAAAGTTGTATTAACAGGTGCATTATCTCTAGACACTTATAGGCTTCATTAGTATACTTTTTTATAAATCCATTTTGGGTTTGTTTCCAACTTATCTGTGTATTTTTATTTTACGGAAATGAGGGGGGTACACTCTTGGTTCCAAGCATCTGGACTGTGTCTGGCAAAAGGGCCTTTTAGGTGAAAACTCACTACAGGGTCATTTGAATCTTGTTGAACTTATACCACTTAATGACTTTAAGTCCTCAAGGAAAAAACTTAAAGCAAATTCTTTAACATGTAATTGTTCTTAATATGATGTTGACCTTTTATGCTGTTTAATCCTGTCATTTTATGGTGCTCTGGTGTTTAATCTCAATTATTTTTTCCTGGTTAAAATGGTTGAATAAAAACAAACATTAACTGTAATATTAACTGTTATATTAACAGTTATATTGAAAGTTGTATGATATGTTGCTTTCTCTAAGAAAGGACAGATGATTTGGGAGCAGGAGCTCTACAACCAGATGGACTACCACTGCCCTCGGCCGTTCTTTCATACATTTGCTGCAGATGTAAGTACACTTATCTTCCCCTAGATTTAGACAAGGATATACTCATAAAGATGTATATCCAAAAATGTGTGATGTTAGTTTCTGTCATGAGCATATGTTTTCAATCCAAAACAGGACTGCCAAGTTGGGCTGAACTTTACAAATGATCAAGAGGCTGAAAACTTCCTGAGTGTCGTGGATGAGAAAATCAAACAGAGAAACCAGAGAAATCAGCAAGGTTATGGATATTTGTTCTAGAATCCATTTTGTTGTTTGTTTGTATCTTTTAAAAGTGTTTCTGGCTACTATGAGCTCCATGACATTTACTTCAGAGTAAGTTACAGTTAGTCAGACAGCTAGGTGAAACAACCACACAGCTCAGTATTAGTGATTCTGACTTACATAATGAAGAAGTAACTGACATATCAGCAACTTCATTGCTAGTAGGGGAAATAAAGACAGCATTAGTTCACAAAGGCAACCTACTGAGCTTCAGTGTTAGTATTTCAGTTGAGTGATTTCGAACTAATATCAGATCCTGGAAAACAAAACAGAAATTTTAAGGTAGCATGCCACAGAAAGGAAGTGTTGCTTTTCTAAAGTAAGGCTGAAGTAGAAAGAGTGATGTTATCTAAACTGGCATTATCTGGTTTCCTTCCGTTCTTGTCTCTCACAGTGTCAGAGAAGAAACAGCGCACCACGCCTTCTAGTGGTAAGACTGATGTACTACTACTATGGACACACTTTTGTAAGTGACAACAAAATAAGCCTCTTATGATCACTTTTAAAATTCTTGGTATATTACTTACAGACAGAGGGGGACTACCTCCACTTCCTGGTAGAAGTGAGTATCCCTTATTCCATTTCTGGCACAATAAGAAACACAGAATATTCAAAGTGTAAACAGACCCTTTGTAAATATTATTTCACACATCTGCTGTATTGACCAATGAGAACGGTTAAGACTTCCACATGTACACTATTGCACTCCAGGATCCAGCAGTCCCCCGTCTCCCTGCATGGCCACCATAGACATCCAGAACCCAGATATCCAGGCCTCCCGCTACCGCTCCGTCACGCCTGTACCTGCCCCCGCCTCCCTCACCAGTAACAGTAAGACAAAGAAGGACAAGAAGAAGGACAAGAAAAAGGGCAGCAAACTGTCCAAGGCAGACATTGGTGCACCCAGTGGGTTCAAGTGAGTGTAAATACTAAGTACAACAAACACACTGGAACATATTTATAAACACACACCAAACACACTGGAACATATTTATAAACACACACCAAACACACTGGAACATATTTATTAATACACACCAAACACACTGGAACATATTTATAAACACACACTAAACACACTGGAACACATTTATAAACACACACCAAACACACTGGAACACATTTATAAACACACACTAAACACACTGGAACACATTTATAAACACACACTAAACACACTGGAACATATTTATAAACACACACCAAACACACTGGAACACATTTATAAACACACACTAAACACACTGGAACACATTTATAAACACACACCAAACACACTGGAACACATTTATAAACACACACCAAACACACTGGAACACATTTATAAACACACACTAAACACACT
>JACXGM010009535.1:0-27436 GCA_016801145.1 Umbra pygmaea
TAACCCTGTTACAGTTTTATGTTACTTCATTTAACCCTGTTACAGTTTTATGTTACTTCATTTAACCCTGTTACAGTTTTATGTTACTTCATTTAACCCTGTTACAGTTTTATGTTACTTCATTTAACCCTGTTACAGTTTTATGTTACTTCATTTAACCCTGTTACAGTTTTATGTTACTTCATTTAACCCTGTTACATTTTGTTCTTTGGAATGAGTGTTCTTTTCTTTAGGTAGGGGTGGGATCATGCTTTAATAGCTTTCTAACATAGTGGCCGAGTTTTTGTGCATCTAACCGTTATCCAAAAGCCCCGGTTCAATTCCCAAACTGCCTAAGGTGAAGCTGTTAAATTCAATTAATTTATTGCATTGTTTTATTCTGTGACTGGGTGGTGGTCAGGCTACGTTTTCTTCATTCACTTCACCACATTGAGTTGTAACAATAGTTCCATCACTACTAGACTCCGTGGAGACTCATTGACATCTATCTATGTTCACAGTGTCCCTTTTCTTGACAGTGTCATGTGGTTGCCCTGAGACCCACACTAAATTGATCATGTGTAACACAAACAAGATCAATCTCTCTATCAGTGTCCCTCCCCACTGGGCACAGGGCGTTGTAAAGACGTCTAGTCAACGTCTTTACAACCAAAAATACATCTTCTCAACGTCTTGTGCCCAGTGGGTCCCTTGATATTTGGGAGTGAAACTGTGACTGCCCAGGAGTCGGCCTCTGACAGTCTGTGCCTGCTGGCTATATCGACTTCTTTTGATCACTTTCCTGCATTGTTCCCTCCTGCCTCGGCCTACGCTGACACATCTTTACAACCCAAATCACATTTTCCACCTTCACCATCTCCATTTCATGACACTCATATCTCTCAATGGCAAAAAAAAACCTCTAACCAAACCAACAGTCAAATGTGTTCTTGAATCGATTGATGTAGCTGGTAGCAGCTTTTTAAAGTACATTTCTATTACCAATGACTGAGGATCTTATTAATAAACTCCTTTTAGTTGAAGTTGCCCTGAATTAAGACTAAATTCATATTTTAGTCTTCCTTATTTTACTGGTGGTTGGCCATACTGCTTGTTTCTGCCAGGTGTAGCTACTATCTCCTCTTCTGACATGGGAGGGGCCTGGCTGCTGGCTTGCTCCTCTTATTTCCCTGGCAAATGTTGTCACCACCAGTTGAGTTCCCGTCCCTCCTTCTTCCCTCCCAGGCGGTCACAGTATTTGGCCTGAGCATATATAATTCCTCAGAGGAGATAGGATGCACTAATGGAGGCCCCTGGAAGAAGAAACTTTATCGCGCTGTGTTTCTACACAGGACTTGTTACTCTGTCAGGTAAGAGGAAGAAGAAATGTACTGCTGTGTGGGACTGTTGGTGGTTTAGCTTGTTTGTAGCTATGGTCACCGTGTCTGGTATACCATTGCAGTGAAACACACAAAAAAGAGGGTGAGATTATAGGGAGTGTTTGTTGAAAAATGTACGGTTGTCTTGGTTATCCAGTCATGTCTTGTGATTGGTCTGATGCTGACATTTCAGCAAAATTAATTTATTCTTATTTTAGGTGAAAATATTTTAAATGTACAAATCACTTAAAAGGTTGCAATGTGGTCTAACAACAACTTTGGAATTTATCTTTAGTGTTGCTATAATTGATTCAGGCTCAGTATTTGTAGTCGGAAGGTTGTCGGTTCGATTCCAGACTGTGCGAAATGTTGGTTTGATTACCATCATATTGTGTCATTGGGCAAGGCACTTAACCTTGAGTTACTCCAGGGTTGTCCCTGTACTTACCGTAAGACTCTGGATAAGAGAGTCTGTTAAATGACTAAAATGTAAATGTATATTGTAATGCAATTCCTGCTTATTTGTTCATGTTCATGCAAAAATGTATGTCCGTGTTAACTTGCTGACTTTATGGTAATCTTTTGCAGATATACATCTACTAATTTATTCTTGAGTTTAGGATTAACAAAGATTTTGTGTGTGTGTGATATGGCAGTTCACAAATACATCCCCATAGTACCTAAAAATCGATTTCTCCAAAAATACGTCTCTCATTGTTGCTGCCTGTTATAGAGCCCCCTCAGCCTTGAGTGGTGCCTTAAACACCCTGTGAATTGATTGCCCTCTATTTATCCTCAGAGTTCTTACTGTTAGTTGACCTAAACTCAGATACGCTAAACACCCCACCCAATTTAAAATCTAACTTTGATGACTTCAACCTCATAATATACACCTCTGCCTCATTGCCTGTGTCTGTAACTGGTTAAATGACCCTCTCTCATTACTGTTAAACACTCACTAAAACAGCAAACAGGCCTTCCTAATTTACCTGGCCCGGGTACCCTAGAAGAATATTGATCTCATCCCGTCAGTAAAGGATGCCTGGTCGTTCTTTAAAAGTGTCTTTCTTCCTTACTGTCCTAAATAAACATGCCCCATTAAAAAGTTGAGAACAAAGAGTAGATACAGCCCTTGGTTCTCTCCAGACCTGACCGCTCTCAGCCAACACAAAAAACATACTGTGTCGTACTACATTAGCCTAAAAAAGTCCCTGTGAAATGCAACTCTTCAGGGAAGTAAGGAACCGGTACACACAGTCAGTTAGGAAAGCTAAGGCTAAGAAATTTGCATCCTGTAGCATCAATTCTAAAAGGTTCTTGGAAACTGTAGTCCACGGAGAACAAGAGCACCTCCTCCCAGCTGCCCACTGCTCTACGGCTAGGTAACACTATCACCACCAATAAGAATACTATAGTAGAGAATTTCAACATGGCTGGCTATGCTTTCCACCTGGCTACCCCCACTCTGACCAACGACTCCACCCTGACAACAAGCCCCCCTCATCCTCCTTCACCCATATCCAATTAGCTGATGTTCTGAAAGAAATGCAAAATCTAGACTCTTACAAATCAGCCGGTCTAGTTAACATGGACCTGTCCTTTCTAAAACTTTCTGCAGCAATCATAGCATCCCCTATTTCTAGCCTGTTTAACCTCTCTCCTGTATCTTCTGAGAAACCCCACTGCACCCTCTCTGCTATGCAATCCGGTTTCCGAGCTGGTCATGGGTGCATCTCTGCTACACTTACACTATATTATTTTACAACTGCCATTGACAAAAGACAATACTGTGCAGCCAGCCTCCTTTATCGACCTGACCAAGGATTTTGACTCTGTCAAGCACTGTATCCTTATTGGCAGTCTCAATAGCCTTGGTTTCCTGAATGACTGCCATAATTGGCTCACCAACTACTTCTCTGATAGAGTTCAATGTTAAATCTGAGGGTCTGTTGTCTGGACCTCTGGCTGTCTCTATGGGTGTGCCTCAGCATTCGACTCTCGGGCGGACATCTATCTAGCTCTTGCCGCTGGTGACTCTCTGATCCACCTCGATTGCCCACCTACTACAAAAATCTTTTATCTTTTCCCATTTATGTCCTACACAGCAAGATGTCCAGTGTTAAATCAACACCCTGAGTGTTAAATTAACACTCTCAGTGTTTATATAGCTCCACTGGAGCTATATAAACACTGAGAGTGCTATATAAACACTGAGAGTGTTAATTTAACACTGGATATTTTGCTGTGTAGTGCCTTAGTTATGCCCCATGGTGTATTTGCACACACACACACATCAGCACAGTTAGTAATTTATTTTATGTTATTTACACTATTATCATTTGCACAGTTACGCTTGTGTTAAATATTCCATTGTGTTTACTATGCTCCTTTGCATTATTGATCTGCCTCTAAAGTCCTTATTTGCACTAACTACACATATACTTCTATTGTATATTCTGAGTATCTGCACCCTGTATTTTTATTTTTATGTATTTCATGTGTAACTTTATGTCATCTTGCACTATTGCGCTTAAACTTGGCCAAGTCGCCGTTTCAAATGAGAAACTGTTCTCAATTGGCCCATCTGGTTAAATAAAGTTTAAATGAATAAAAAAGAAAAATTAACTGACTTCCCGTATTCACATACATTTCAATGTTTGAATTTTATGGTCATAATTCAAGAGGGATTTTAGCACTTTTTTTTATGTCCCAGACAGAGGAATAAGGCTCACACTGGAAAATGTTTATCAAAACTGCCTCTTCTTACTCAGAAGGAAGCCTGTCTGATCATGGAACCACTGGGTTAGGAGTCATCCCAGGCAATTCTATAATATACTGATGTATTTATTTCCTCAAGATGGGTTTTCTCCTATATTTTAGGCCCCTGTGATTAGTCAAGTTAGGATGGACCGCTTTAATGTAATTTGGCTAAATTGTCAAGATGGCCTATCCATCATTAACGATAGCAGGCAACTCATGTGATCAGAATTTATTTTTATTTTTATTTCAACAGGTAAGCCGATTGAAAACAAGTTCTCATTTGCAATTGTGACCTGGCCAAGACAAGGCACAAGGTGCAAGGCAACATAGAGTTACACATAAAATTCAGTTACACATGTATACGGTATACAGTAGGATGATAAATACTTTACAGTCAGTGCAAATATGGTCTAAAATGGAGATATCAAATGAGCCAAATACCAGATGTCCCACATCAATAATACATCATATTTCTAAGAATGTGTGAATGTAAAATTAAGATGCCTTATTTATATAGATCAAGCCACCGTGGTGTGGCTGGACAATATTTACAGTCCAAACAGGCATGTCATCGGGTAGGTTGTTCTGATATATGTTTGAGAGAAAGTGTGTGTGATTGTTTGTGACAGTTTGACAAAGTAACAACTGCTAGTGTAAAAAAGGGATTTATAAAATACACGCGACGGGTCGACAATCGGTGAAGAGGTCTTACATCAGAGGCCGTGATCGCAGTAAGTAATCCCTGCTGTCACGGTTTGTTATCAACGATCTCAGGCTTGTTTAGTGACAATAGTGGCACCAGAGGGATCGGAACGTTTCGGTCCTACTTATTCAACGGACCATCCCTGCCTTCGTCTGTGGAGAGGAACACAGTAAACACTGACACACTTTTAGCGCCCCTAGCTAGCTGCAATACCTACTCTTTGTATTATTTAGGACATAACACCAGGCACAGGCAATCTATTTGCATGAACAACAGTGGCAGTCCCCCGGGAGAACTGGACTAACTGGGGTGTATAGAGAAAGGGGGATGGAGGGAGAGAGGAGAAAAAATGGAATGATAGAGGAGAAGGGATGTAAAGGGCGTAGAAACAGAAAGTGATATTGGTGGAGGCGGCGGAGGGGGCGGAGGACTAAGGCAGCAGGTTGACAGGACTCATAGGAGCTTTAGGTTTTGAATAGTGCTCTCCAGGCAGACCTGCCTTGGAGGCAGAAATCATTTGATTGGTTGATTCAAAACTGAGGGCGGACCTTACATTACATCGGAAATGTGCACATGAGCATAGTTTTCTCAGTCTTTAATCATATCTAACCTTAACCTTAACCTTTACCCTAACCTCAACCCTACTGGAGTGTTATCCTGTGTTATACATATACATATATATATATATATACACACATATATATATATATATATACACACACACACATACATATATATATATATACATATACATATACATATACATACATATACATATATATATACATATACATATATACAGTGCCTTGCGAAAGTATTTGGCCCCCTTGAACTTTCAAACTTTTTTAACAAATAAAAAACTGAGTTAATACTTTGTAGCGCCACCTTTTGCTGCGATTACAGCTGTAAGTTGCTTAGAGTATGTCTCTATCAGTTTTGTATATCGAGAGACTGACATTTTTGCCCATTCCTCCTTGCAAAACAGCTCGAGCTCAGTGAGGTTGGATGGAGAGTGTTTGTGAACAGCAGTTTTCAGTTCTTTCCACAGATTCTCAATTGGATTCAGGTATGGACTTTGACTTGGCCATTCTAACACCTGGATATGTTAATTTGTGAACCATTCCATTGTAGATTTTGCTTTATGTTTTGGATCATTGTCTTGGTGGAAGACAATTCTCCGTCCCAGTCTCAGGTCTTTTGGAGACTCGATCAGGTTTTCTCCCAGAATGGTCCTGTATTTGGCTTCATCCATCTTTCCCTCAATTTTAGCCATCTTCCATGTCCCTGCTGAAGAAAAGCAGGCCCAAACCATAATGCTGCCACCACCATTGTTTGACAGTGGGGATGGTGTGTTCAGGGTGATGAGGTGTGTTGCTTTTACGCCAAACATAACGTTTTGCATTGTTGCCAAAAAGTTCAATTTTGGTTTCATCTGACCAGAGCACCTTCTTCCACATGTTTGGTGTGTCTCCCAGGTGGCTTGTGGCAAACTTTAAATGACACTTTTTATGGATATTTTTCAGAAATGGCTTTCTTCTTGCCACTCTTCCATAAAGGCCAGATTTGTGCAGTATACGACTGATTGTTGTCCTATGGACAGACTCGCCCACCTCAGCTGTAGATCTCTGCTGTTCATCCAGAGTGATCATGGGCCTCTTGGCTGCATCTCTGATCATTCTTCTCCTTGTATGAGCTGAAAATTTAGAGGGACGGTCGGGTCTTGGTAGATTTGCAGTGGTCTGATACTCCTTCCATTTTAATATTATTGCTTGCACAGTGCTCCTTGGGATGTTTAAAGCTTGGGAAATCTTTCTGTATCCAAATCTGGTTTTAAACTTCTCCACAACAGTATCCCGGACCTGCCTGGTGTGTTCTTTGTTCTTCATGATGCTCTCTGTGCTTTCAACGGACCTCTGAGACTATCACAGAGCAGGTGCATTTATACGGAGACTTGATTACACACAGGTGGATTCTATTTATCATCATTAGTCATTTAGGTCAACATTGGATTATTCAGAGATCCTCACTGAACTTCTGGAGAGAGTTTGCTGCACTGAAAGTAAAGGGGCTGAATAATTTTGCTTGCCCAATTTGTCAGTTTTTTATTCGTTAAAAAAGTTTGAAATATCCAATAAATTTGTTCCACTTCATGATTGTGTCCCACTTGTTGTTGCTTCTTCACAAAAGATTACAGTTTTATATCTTTATGTTTGAAGCCTGAAATGTGGCAAAAGGTCGAAATGTTCAAGGGGGCCGAATACTTTCGCAAGGCACTGTATATATATATACACTGCTCAAAAAAAATAAAGGGAACGCTAAGATAAAACATCCTAGATCTGAATGAACTAATCGTATGAAATACTTTCGTCTTTACATAGTTGAATGTGCTGACAAGAAAATCACACAAAATCACACAAAATCAAAAAAAAATTGATCAACACATGGAGGTGTGGATATGGAGTCACACTCAAAATCAAAGTGGAAAACCACACTACAGGCTGATCCAACTTTGATGTAATGTCCTTTAAACAAGTCAAGATGAGGCTCAGTAATGTATGTGGCCTCCATGTGCCCGTATGACCTCCCTACAACACCTGGGCATGCTCCTGATGAGGTGGCGGATGGTCTCCTGAGGGATGTCCTCCCAGACCTGGACTAAAGCAGCTGCCAACTCCTGGACAGTCTCTGGTGCAACGTGGCATTGGTGGATGGAGCGAGACATGATTTCCCAGATGTGCTCAATCGGATTCAGGTCTGGGGAACGGGCGGGCCAGTCCATAGCATCAATGCCTTCCTCTTGCAGGAACTGCTGTCACACTCCAGCCACATGAGGAACCCAGGGCCAACCACACCAGCATATGGTCTCACAAGTGGTCTGAGGATCTCATCTCGGTACCTAATGGCAGTCAGGCTACCTCTGGCGAGCACATGGAGGGCTGTGCGGCCCCCCAAAGAAATGCCACCCTACACCATTACTGATCCACCGCCAATTTGGTCATGCTGGAGGATGTTGCAGGCAGCAGAACGTTCTCCACGGCGTCTCCAGACTCTGTCACGTCTGTCACATGTGCTCAGTGAGAACCTGCTTTCATCTGTGAAGAGCACAGGGCGCCAGTGGCGAATTTGCCGATCTTGGTGTTCTCTGGCAAATGCCAAACATCCTGCATGGTGTTGGGCTGTAAGCACAACCCCCATCTGAGGACGTCGGCCCTCATCCCACACTCATGGAGTCTGTTTCTGACCGTTTGAGTGGACACATGCACATCTGTAGCCTGCTGGAGGTAATTTTGCAGGGCTCTGGCAGTGCTCCTCCTGCTCCTCCTTGCACAAAGGTGGAGGTAGCGGTCCTGCTGCTGGGTTGTTGCCCTCCTACAGCCTCCTCGACATCTCCTGATGTACTGGCCTGTCTCTTGGTAGCGCCTCCATGCTCTGGACACTATGCTGACAGACACAGCAAACCTTCTTGCCACAGCTCGCATTGATGTGCCATCCTGGATGAGCTGCACTATCTGAGCCACTTGTGTGGGTTGTAGACTCCGTCTCATGCTACCACTAGAGTGAAAGCACCGCCAGCATTCAAAAGTGACCAAAACATCAGCCAGGAAGCATAGGAACTGAGAAGTGGTCTGTGGTCACCACCTGCACCTCCTTTACTGGGGGTGTCTTGCTAATTGCCTATAATTTCCACCTGTAGTCTGTTCCATTTGCACAACAGCATGTGAAATTGATTGTCAATCAGTGTTGCTTCCTGAGTGGACAGTGTGATTTTACAGAAGTGTGATTGACTTAGAGTTACATTGTGTTGTTTAAGTGTTCCCTTTATTTTTTTGAGCAGTGTATATATAAATCGAAAGTATCAATCAAAGTATCAATCAAAACGCAATTTGAGGTCCGCCCTCTGTTTTGAATCAACCAATCAAATAATTTCTGCCTCCAAGGCAGATCTGTCTGGAAAACACTTTCAATAACTAAAACTCCTATGAACGCTGACAGGCATCCGTGTGCCTGCCTGGAAACCTTCCACTTACCTGCTGCTCTTTCACATGAGCCGGTAGCTCAACAAAAATGAGCTAACTTTTTTATCCTAGAAACCCAACCATATTATTTACTAAACTATTTTTTACATGTAGGTAAATAATGTGTGAATGACACCAAAACCAAATGAATGGTAATTCATGGTCAGTTCTTTATTGTCCAACCACAAAGGTGATTATTTTTTCTGTCAGTTGTTAGTGTGCAAGCTGTCATGGCAACTGCAGAACACACTAGCGTAAACAGATCACGTTCTACAATGTTTAACGGCTTTACCATACAGCTGAAATGTGTTTGGATTAGGACCTGTTCTTCATCATGAGACTTCCAATGAGACAGAAAGTTATTACCTGAGTTAATATTTGCTTTCAGATAAAGTTGATGTAATGACATCATGACTGACACATCAGTGTCATGCTATTTAAATATAGGGGATTTCTCCAAGGGGGTAGGCTTAGACCCGGAAGTTGAAGCAGCCCTGTGTGGATTCTGAGGCTACCTGGGTACCACCTTACGTTAGCATTCCATTCATTTTAGGGGTCACTTTGACAGCTCTCAGGCAATCGGGGGATGTGGAGGATACAGTCAAAATGACAAAATAATTAATCAGAATACTTACCAAAAGTTGCTCCTGCCCCTACGCTCATGGACAGCTCCTACTCACGCTCTCCTTCCTCTGCAAGAGGTAAGATTCGGAACATTCAGATTTCTCTTGGCTTGGCTAACATAAGAATTACAAATTTCAGAGACGTTGCTCATGTCACATCTACGTCGTCACGCTCATCTTGAGGCTGCCCAGTATGCTCGGCTACCACCGATAAAGTGCTACTAATTGGCTTCACTTGCTCTCCATGGCGTCTGTTGGTCCATTCATACACTGTCACTGTAGGGGGACTGTTAATGTCTATGGTCTTACTATATGGCCTATTTTACGAATAAGATTGATGATATCTCAGTATTTTTCAAATTTTTAAAGGAATCAATGACGGCTTTTATTTTGCAAAGTAAATTCTGAGTTTGTGTTGACAGCTTGATCCTGCTGCTTGAAGAACAGTAATGAAGCCTCGAATGCACGTCACTACTTTTTAGGGATGAAAGTCCTTCCTGTGTTTGAAGAGAAATGGTGTTACTAGGGAGTGTTACTAGGGAGCGTTACTAGGGAGCATTATTTTGGGTGGGAAAAGAGGAGCTTGTTTTTGTTGATTTAATTTGCTGACATGCCTGTCAGAGGGAACTCAACAAAATGTGGGATTCGGGGGAGTAACTTCCTTTTGTATATGGTATATTTTACATTTGTCTTTACTGCAGAGTGTTTGATGTAGCGCGCTATGTCAGTGAATATATGTTTGTTGTTTATTACCTCTATAAATAAAGGGTGTTTAAAATTCTTTTCATCTCTCTCCATACCATCTCTTTAACCGTCACTTTTCTTCATTCCTCGTTTTAACAATTTTCTCCTTCCTTTCTCCAGGCGTCTACTCCCAAGGGGGCCATGTTCACTCCGTTCTCCACGGAATCAAAGGGAAGCCCCTCCTCCTCTCCATGGAGACGACGTTCCGTCTGGACGAGGTTGAGGTCCAGGGCAGTTGGTATCAAACCACACGTGGGGGGCGCAAAGACCTCCTGGTGAGCTTCCACATCTCCCATAACCACACAGCCAAAGTGGTGGCCTCCATGAGACACAGTGACCGCTTCTCCTTCCAGACCCACAATGCATCTCTGCTGATTCCTAGCCTGGACGAGGCAGCTGAGGGGATATATCACCTGGATATGTCCATTCGATTACCCGACAGGAATGAGCTCGTGAGTGCAGAGAGGACCGTTGAAGTCACTGTCGACGGTGAGTTAGTGGAGAATACAGCTATATTTTTGCCTATAAGTCATTAACCTGTTCAGGACAGAGAGTGTAAAATCTTTCTAGAGCTGTTGAGCCTCTCCAGAAATTTCCAATTGTTCCATTCTAATTGTAAACAGGCATTTGCATCGCCTTGCCTCAGGTTTCAAAAATTCTGTTTCGCGTTTGAAATTTATTATGAAAATTTTTAATTTAGGGCCCTATACTTAATTAATTGACTGACTGTCCTTATAAGGAATATCTGGAATGTACATGAAACAAAGAAATACAATTTCTAGAATTAGAATAGAATTTCTGACTCGCTGGCTCAATCCAATTCTGTTTCAGACAAAAGGTTCCATTTGCAATTACTTCCAATTAATATTCTGAATGGTTCCATCTCCTTTATTTCACTAGAACCTGTGTCCACCCCTTTTCTTGAGAAGATCCCATCTTTCACAGTAATTGAGGATAAGGAGAACGTGACTTGGACCTGCACAGTGACAAACGGTACCAGGGTCCACTATCAATGGATGAGAAATAACCTGCCCCTACATGCCAGCAGTCGTCATCAGCTCTCCCAGGATAACTCTACTTTGACTATAAGCCCGGTGAGGAAGGAAGACATTGGCCAGTTCCACTGCCTGGCCTGGAACCATATCAGCCAAAGAAGGAGCCCTACAATGGGCCTCAGTGTTTTCTGTGAGTAGACTGGTCTAAAACAACACAACACTGTAGGTCTGTCTGAGGCCTCCTTCACACAAGCAGCCCTATTCTGACCTCTTTCTTTAATTCGTCTTTTGACCATTTACATCAGATTTTTTCACATCCGATCTTTTCCTCAGTTGATTTTGTCAAGGGATTCCTGAAAATCACTATCCTTCTTTCTTTTTACAAATATTTATTTTAATATTATCATAATTTTTAATATATCCAGTAGTTTTGACAAACCAAAAATATTAGCTGTCACACCTTATAGAGAATTCACTACGAATGCATTTGATCAATTACATATGATATTTTTCATAAAATGCAGCAATAACATTCACTCTGTCAGCCATCATAATATAACCTCATTAGACATTTGTATTTTGGCATGTTTTTCTTGATTTAGAACATCATAACATATTTTCATATACCATAGGTCTTGAACAAAAAACAATTGTTTAAGCGTATGTTTCAGTTGAATTCCACTAACACTGTTGTCTTATAGAATAGAATTATGTTAATATGTATGATCGTTTTTTAGCACTTTTTTTTGGCCATTCGCTGTTTCAAATATTGAATGCTCTTACTACTGAGTTGTGGTTGTTTCACCTAATTTCTCTTAAATGTATGTACTCATCAGCCGCAGTCTGTGGATTTTAATTGGGGCCGCCCGGGCTCGCAATAGGTTTGGGACCGGAGTGAATGGATCTTAATTGGGGATGCTGGTCTCGCATTACCGTCCGGATTGGGGGAAACGGAACAGTATCACACAATGGGTTTGTTTCGCTACACACCGTTCCATTTACTCCGGTCTCGAATGTAATGCAAGCATGGCGTCCCCAGTTAAGATCAACCGACTGTGGCTGGTACTCATGTTCTGTAAGTTCCGGTATGAGCATGTGAGCGCATGTGAGTGGAGTAGTTGCATGTGGACGAGGCTCCTGCGCTTTAGCAAAATTTTCTAACACTTTAAACAGCATTCCAAATTCTTCCAAAGCACATTCTATTAACAATATGTTTCTTTTTAATTTATTTTTCTATCAACAAATGCTGCACGTTTTAAGGGGAAAACTGATCCTGAGTGTCATGGGGCTGATTCTGGCCTTGCATCTGCTAGCAGTAACACAGAATCTCGTCCGGTTACGCTGATTGAGCTGCAGTACCATCCGAACACCTTCCGAGACGATTTAATTTAGCATATTATGGCTGCTCGCTGTCCAGATAAAAACAGCAATTGACGCTGCTCCGGCGTCCTTCTCTGCAGCCATTGATGGGTTTATGAGGCTGCTGACAAGAATGCATGCCGAATTTAGGGCTTCGAGCACAACTTTTCTGACTACAGTGATCGGATTGTAGGCCTGGAGGAGGCAGTCACCTGTTTGGAAACCGAAAGCCATCAACTGGGAGATAAAATTAATGACCTTGAGTCCCATTCCAGGCGCTGCCACCTCCAGATAGTTGGCTTGCCTGAGGGATCTGAGCCGAGTGACCCTGTTGGATTTCTATCTGGGTTCTTCGCAGAGATCTTTACCTCGGTTTTTCAGTCGCCACCGAAGCTTGACCGGGCTCACTGCATCGGCAGGCATCCAATGGACGGAGGTGTTGGACCAAAATCTCACGTCTTCATAACTCAGTCTCACTTCTTCTGTGACAAGGAAGCTGTGTTGTAACAGAAGTGTAGAGAGGAGCTGGTCTAACATGGCAGGAAAGTATGTATCCCGAACTTCAGCTCAGGCATTGCCTTTAAGGGATCTAGTAAATTCCTCCCATTGAAACGTGACATTTTCTTTTTGCTTCCACAAATGCTTCCACATTGAACTTGCCAGGAGAAAGACATATTTCGATTCCCATGAGGACTCATAGCAACGGTTTAAACAACACTTCAGAAATGTGTGAGGGTGGGGGTGTAGCTTTTCTTTCTTCCCTTTTGCCAACTAAGCTAGATCATTAGGCTAGTCGCCCATAAGTGTCCAATCAGGGGTCTATTTTATTATAATTCTGGGTAGCCTGCTGTCGGATTTGGTGTGACGTCATGCTGGTGTATGGCTTATGTTATGCTTAGCGCAATGCACTTAGCTATAGTGTTGGTCTGAATGACTTTGGTTGGACACTTTGTTCAAACACTACTGATCATTTAATTAACCATGTATTTCTTTTATTTTGTATTTGAATTTTTGTCATGTTTAAACACATAACGATGGGCTGTGACGCACTAAGCTGTCCTTATTATTTGCATCCTGGCTGATTGTTCGGTGTTATTTTGGAAGCAAGATGGATGCTGTCACATGATGTCGCAGAAGTCAATGCATTGCTAAGTGTAAAAGTCCATGTGAAGTTAGTGAACTGCAAAGGCAGGTTTTCCCTGAATATTATATATAACAAATTACTTATTTCATTCACTTATAAACACCAGGGGGTTCCGGTTTGATCCTGTGAGTGAAGTTACTTTTCTATCTTTTCACATAATATTCTTAACTCTACAATTGCACATAAGTTTTAATTACTCACTCCCACTCCTCCGGAGTGTTGCGGGATTCTGCTTGGCATAGTGGGCTGCAAGGTAGGATGTCAATATAGTCAGTGGTTCGAGCCTGACTATGGGTTCTCCGACTTTCCCAGGACCTCCTGCATGAGGCAGCGCAAATTGGCATAGTGCTGCATGAGCTTTGTATTAGATAAATCAGATTATCTATCTTGCCACATTGCTCTCTAACGACTCCTTGTGTGCAGATCGGCGCCTGTAAATTAAATCGCGGAAGCATAGTTGGTTAACGTAATCATCTCTTGCATGATTGACTAAAGGCTTCTGTTGGCGGCTGGGCAACGTGGTTGGATAAAACATTTGCGCACCCCTCCTGATCCCACAGATCGGTCCAAGGAGTTGCGGCATGGCAGGGTTTGTGAGAATTGGGTGGGGAAGAAAATGGGAAAATAAAGAAAGAAAAAAGTCTCTCTGGATAAGAGCATCTGCTAAATCAGTGGTCCTCAAACCCTTCCATGGAGGGCCTAGTGTATGCTGGTTTTTGGACTTTCCCTTCAATTAGAGCATAATTAGGAACTAGACTGCCAGGTGAGGGGAGATCCTAACCAATTAGTGAGCTACTCCATCAGGCTTGTACAAGGTAAAAGCGAAAACCTGCATACACTAGGCCCTCCATGGAAGGGTTTGAGGACCACTGTGCTAAATAATTCAAATGTAAATATAAAGGCTCATTAACAGCAGTGAGCGTGTGACCCAGTGAACTCCACCAAATTCTTGGTATTACAATTTAAGATGCTTTGCCAAGTATTTACCTCAACCATTTTGAGCTGTGGCTTCTTATGGAGAATTTCTGACTTCAGTCTTGTCTTTAGATAATAACATTCGTCTTCAATCAGATTTAAATCACAGGCTTGAGTTGACCACTCTAAAGCTTTCCACTTTTATTTTTCCTGCTGACAAACTCATCAGATTAGTTCATTTGTCACGTGCATAGAAATGCAGATGTAATTGCATATACTGTACAGTATTTAACAGCCAGATGCTCTGGGGATAGAAGCTGTTACCCAATCTGGCTGTTGTTGGACCTGAGTGGCTGAATGGTTGGTATCATCGATGATCTTCCTTGCCTTTTTATAACACCTGGTGTTGTAGGTGTGTTTACGGGAGTAAGGGACCAATCACTTGCATTGGCAGTGTGTTTTTGATCACTGTTCAGTTGCATTGTGAAGCACCACCCAATGAGTCTGGTGGCATGTTCTTTTACATTTATAGTTGAGATGAGCCTGCTGCTGCCATGATTTATTATATCATCAATAAAGAAATTAAACCCATTCCAGAGACAGCCATGCAGGCCCATGCCATGACACTAGCTCCCCCATATTTCAAAGATGATGTGGTCGGATCATCTGCAGTTCCTTTTTTCCCCACACTTTTATCTTCCATCACGGCAATAAAGGTTCACCTTTGTATTATCTGTCTATACTGTTCCAAAACTGTACTGGTTGAACTCTGTACCTTTTTGAAAATGCTAATCTGGCTTTATTTTCTATTTTTCATCCTCAACTGCTGTTATATTCCTTGGTTGACCTGGTCAAATAAAATGGAGGTTTGAATCTATTTGCATGTCTTTAGCATACTGCAAAATAGCAATTTAAACATTACTATTGCAGTAATTATGTAGGAGACTGTAAATGAATAGGATGGTAAATACTGTAAATATTTATTTTATGTATTTTATAAATAAAATATGTCTTTTCACATATAGGTAAAGACTAACAAGTCCTTGGCATTCAATAATAATTTCCTGTATGTAAATCCAGAACATAAGATAGTTCTGTGAGTTCTGAGAACAGAAGTGGCTCAAATTTGCATGGGATCCTGCGTCTGATAGAGGTCATATGTTCTGTGGTGATACTGTCACTATGCAATATAACTACCATCACTACCATCATTATCTCGTCTTGTTAGAAACAAGGTGTGGCAGGTTGAAAGGCTAAACTACCTCCAAGGATTCTGTTGACATAGAACATGTTATCCTGTTCAACCACTAACAATCTTGATCTAAACACATTACAGTAACCTTTTGTTTCAATACATGTATAACTTTGCATAGAGTAACTTTGGTGCATTCTCGTGTCAACAGCAGCAATATTACACACCATTCTATGTGTAAATTGACTAGTGATTCTGTAAACGAATTCTGCCATAGGCCAAATTTTAGTTCAGTTATGCTTAAAGCTGTAACGCCCAGCCCATGACTGGACTCCTTATTCTTATTGTGTATTTTCTGTTTAGTTTGTCTTTTCAGTCTCCTTCATAATTATTTGTAAATGTCCCTTTAAATCTAGCATATGCAATTCACTTCTAAAACACTTTTTGTCAAATTCGTTGTTCGGTTAGCTAGTTAGATCATTCTATATAAGCTGGCCAAACCAGAGAGAGGTGTTGGTCATTGATATACGTTACGTTATTGTCTGTGTGGTAAGGCTGTCTGGGAGCTACATGAATTCAAATTTAAATTGTGAAGAGTGTTGTTGGAATTTGGAAGTTTAGGCGTACGCTCTTTACTTTTATGTTTAGCTATCAGAGTTGATGCCACTGTTGAGAGCATAGTAAGCTGTATAAGTATATCCGTTGTGCACTCGCTCCAAACTGTTCATCTGCAATTTCATATCCGTATGTTTCCGGACTGTTCAATTGAATACAAGCATCATCTACCTACTTCGGTCTCCCTCCTCTCTACACCACACACAATAACATGACGAAAGCAGTTTCTAAGAATGTCATGTTGAGATGCATTTAGTAAAGCATATGCTTGACAGTCACCTATTTTGTAGAGCAAATATGAATGTTGTGTAAAATGGGATGTAGTTGTTATAGTCATGTAACCTGACAATTTCCTACAGTACAATAGTCCTATTACTGGCTGAGTTAGTTTTGTCATTTATCTTGATTAACAACACGCTCTAATGATATCATTACCTCTGTTATGCTAATTGCTTAATGAAGATAAATCGTCTTATAACAAAGGTCCTTTTTACCTTGACAAATATTATCTCACTGAGAAGGTTAAGAAAGTCCCATATCCCTAGATAGCCTACCGAGCAGCACTCCCTAAACTATTTTAGTGTCACATTTTCATTGTCCTTTTTAGGATTCAATATCTCTGTGAAATGCACCCGTTTGGGTTTTACATTAACAAACTCAATGTGAACGCTATTGCAAAGCCAGGGACTAGTAGCATATCCTAGCAACTGAGACATCCCAATTTAATGACAGCATTAAAAGTGAATGTCTCTTACTGACTGACTGTCTACCCCTTGTTAAAAGTGCACGCGCTAGAAAAAGACAATTCTGAGGCTAACAAGCTATCAACTTCCATTAGCATTCCATAGACTCCCGTTCATTTTGGCGTCACTTTGACAGCGAATCACTTTACATCTCAAGCGTTTAAAGACTCTATTTGTCTATTGTTTATTTCTAAAGAAACACGACAATGTAAAAAAGGCTCCATTACCTTGTATGTCATGTTATGGCCCCGTAGCAGCCGTTTTTGTAAAAATAGGCTAACGATTTTGTCATAACCACGCACCTATCTGTCGCACAGTAGAGTAATTACTATATTGTCCAGGTGAAGCTTGCAGGCAATCGGGGGTACGTGGAGGCATACAGTCAAGGGAGAAGCCCATAGAGAGTCCATTAAAAGCATCAGAACAAAATATTTCAGCAATGTTTTCATGGATTGGAAATACTTCGCTATGTGGCAAGTGAATTTATATAAAATAAGATTTGGAATGATTCATATTTCTCTTGGCACAGCTACGAGAAGAATTTTCAACAACTTTCAGACAGGTTGCTCACATCACATCTACGTTGTCACGCTCAGTTTGAGGCTGCATAGTACGTTAGGCTACCACCGGAAAAGTGCTTCTACTTGACTTCACTTGCTCTCCGTTGAAATGTATGGCATCGCTTGGTCCATTTTATATACTGTCTATGTTGTTGCCTGATGCAGTCATAAATTTAGCCCCTACTTAAGTCCAAGCTCACTATCCTCATAATGGAATTCTGCAGGTACAGTAGATGACTGCTCCTGCCTACAGCCGGCTGAACAAGGCTTGCCTGTTTTCCTTGTTTAGGATGTATGAAAGGTGGCCGTACTCTGTATTTTTTCTAAATCAATTGAGAGGGGTGTTCAAATAATGTATTTTGTTGTGTACATAAATCTGAATGTTTTTTTTACAATTCTGAAAACCCTAACCTATTTCAATTTGCAGTTGAATATTGTTACATTTTGTATTTATACATTTTTGCTTTTTCTGTTGTACCATCTAGCTCAGTAATTGTAATAATATGGTTGTTTCAGGAGTTGTATCAAGTAAGAAATCTAATTTGAATTGATTTGTTGCCTTACATTTTGAAGATCTGACCTATGGTTTCAATATGGTTGAATTTTCTAGTGAAAAGTGGGGATCCAGGAAATGTGTTGATATTTCACATTTTGTGAAACACAATTTTGTTGTGTCTGTTCATTTTGTGTCTGTTCATTTTGTCCAGATGGAACTTGGCATCATCTTCAAAGTAACCAAAAGTTAAGCAACAGCAATAACAGCATACTTTATGGAGGAGAGTCCAGTCTGCCATTTGTTCTTAAAGAGGGATGGACTGAGTGAGAATTTCATAAATAGTTTAGAATAGTTTCTTGTAGAAGAAATGGCTCAAGTCAGAGCAAGAAAGACATTAAGTTCTCATTTGAGTAATCTTGTTGGGAAAGGGCGAATGCTGTTGGTGTCTGAACTGCCAACTGTGAGTGATATCCTGAGGTATGGCCTACAATTGATGGAGCAATGTGACGTCTGATTTGTCAGTCGAGCAAAGATAGTGCTCTTTAAGCCACCTATTATCAATGAAAAGGTGAATATCATGTCCAAGCTCAAGGAGGTCTGGAATAAGGCAGTAAAGTTACTGTTGCCCCAGTGAAGGGGCAACTTGATGCCAAAGAGCGGTTCATGGTCAATTTAGAAGTTATTTGATATTTGGACATGCAAGTGTCAGATTACCAGTTGTGAATGAAGGACAGAAAAAGGGAGAAGGACCAAGGAAGAAAAAGCTGCAGCAGCAGAGAAGGCAGCTTGGAAAGATTTTGAGAAATATTTGGCAGATGGTGATCAGGATATGGGATTGAAGAGAAGTTATGCTGAAGATGAGTTTGTCTCTGAAACTGACCCCAAGTCTGCAGTGAAGGTACAAAACACTATGATGAGATTCCAAACACTGCCCTTGCTAGTGTAAGGTATGACATAGGGCTGAGGCCAACTGTAGCTATAGCAACCACAGCCCTGATTGATGCAGGAATCATCACAGAAGACAACAAAAGTAACGTGATTGATAAGAACAAGGTCAAGAGAGCACAGGATAAGTTGATATGCTGGGTGAAGAATTTGTGCAGGAAAGAAGGACAGGATTCTCCTGCATCCTATTTGATGGGAGGATTGACTTGACTAATGTGATGAAGGAAGTTGAGGGCATTGACCAATCTTTTCTTGTAAAGATCAAGGAAGAACACTATAGTGTTGCTAGTGAGCCTGGCAGTAATTATCTGTTCCACTTTACCCCAGAAAAAGCCACTAAGCAGTTGCCACATGCTGAGCAGATTGCTAAGGTCCTGTTTACCTGGCTAAAAGAGAGAGGTTTTGATAAGACTTCATGGGCCATTGGAGGAGATTCAGCAAATGTTAACACTGGTATGAATGCTGGAGTAATGAGGAAGCTGGAGCTGCACATGGGGAGAAAACTGGTCTGGTTGGTGAGAAACCTGCACACTGGTGAACCACCCCGTGCCATCTCATTATTGACCTTGATGGCCCTACTCAGTCAGACAACAGGTGTTCTGGGCCAATTGTAAAGTTCCTTGATTCTACTACAGACTTGGATGTTAATCAAAACTCCACCCAGATCTTTGTTGGCCCTCCACTGATGAAGTTGCCAGACATGGTCATTCAAGATCTCTCAACTGATCAACACTATGGCTATAAGTTTGTCTGTGCAGTTGGGATGGAGTGCTTCCTGTCAAGTGGGCTCTGTAGGAGATTCGACCAGTGAAACACAGCCGCTGGCTCACCACAGCAAACAGACTTCTCAGGCTCTGGGTGTTAAAGCACAGACTTAAAGGAAATAACGTAAAGAATCTACAATTAATTGTCAAATTCATAATTGGTGTGTACTATTCATGTTGGTTCAATATGAAGGTGAAGCACTCCTGGATTGAAGGGCCTAGGCACAGCCTATTTCAGCTGGACTGCCTCAAGTCTCAGAGGAAGGAAGTGCTGGGCCTTGTAATGAAGACAGTGAGTAGATCTGTTTGGTATGCCCACAGTGAAGCCATACCCCAAACACTGCTGTGTTCTGGGAATCAGAGGGAGAGGATTGAGAGGGTGAAGAGAATCCTGGCCATCAGTGGAGAGGGGGACTCTTCTGTCAGAACCTAGAAGGACACATGACATTGATCAGCTGGTCAGAAGATGTGTCAGAGCCTCCTCTCACCTCCCTCTTAAGCACCTCAGAGATGAACAACTTCAGCATGGAGATGCTTAACTGCCTTACCACATGAAAAGTATTGAGAGGGTTGTTAAAATTGTGACTGAGGCTTCTGCTAACTACATGGAGATGGAGGGATCAGGGCTCAGGAGACCAGCAGGAGGCTGATGTCCAAGAATGAATCAAAGAAGGACTTGAGCAACCCAACAAAGTTCAGGAAGACAGGAGATTGTTCCTTCTAATTGTATCCAGTCATATTCATGCAGTTCCCTGGTTAATAAATATGTACATTTGATTTGGCTCTGTAAATATAAATTATAATGGCAATTTTGAAATAGAAACATGACGTAGATCAGAGTCGTCCTATCCAAAAACGAACTCATATTTGAATTCCAGATGAAAAAAATAATTTGGACACCCCTCCTGTTAGGAATTCTTTCAGATTCATGTTGGCACCTAAGTATGACCCGCCCTAAAACAGACTACAACATGATGTGATGTTTAATGAACATGGAAGATGTAAGAAACACTTGTGTGGAAACACTGACCTTCATCATTTCACAGTATAGCGGCTGCACTTCGATAATTTCTTAGCTACGATGCTTTACGTGGCTTCGGACTCGATACTAAGTAATAAGAGCGTATGCTTGCTCATGCTATCCTGATATATACACCCTGTATGACACATAACGAGGCTCAATCAAGAATATACATATCAACATATGACCATCAGCATCCCAACACACAGATGTACAAATATTCCCTACGCCTCTCCTCTCTCCTGACAGGAGGTAAACTCTCAATAATGCGCGCTGACCATCCAGAACACCGGGATTAAATAGGCATCTTGATTACTCATTATGCACCGGTGTGGGTATTTACCGAGTGCACCCTTAATGCGCAATGTGTAACCAAGCGCCCACCAATCCCAGTGCCCAGAGGTCGGCGTATAAACAAAACACATAGAGTAACACATAGATATATTAATACAACATACATAAAACACATAGTCCATCACCATAGGCTAAACTGCCACGACAGCCCTGTCAGTCCTGGCCATCGTGAGATGTGTGTGACATATGGCATTGCTTTAGAATGACTCTGATAAAAGTAAATAAACATGCAGTATTTGCCACCAGTTTGAAAGAAAGCGAAGAGTTCAGAACACATGACACAGTTGTGGTTTTTAAGTGCATCCGGAAAGTATTCACATCGCTTCACTTTCTCCACATTTTGTTATGTTACACCCTTATTCCGAAATTGATTAAATTCATTATGTCCCTATACATTCTACAGACAATATCCCAAAATGACAATGTGAATAAAGTGTGTTTAAATATGAGTTACATGTTTGGAAAGGATAACTAACCTACATTCTTTTTGTATTTCAACTCTTTCAAACCACTTATACAATAATATATTAACAGAAATAATTTACAGAGCCAAATCAAATTTACATATTTTTTAATTAGTGAACTGCATGAATATGGCTGGATACAATTACATGGAACAATCTCCTGACTTCCTGAACTTTGTTAGGTTTCACAAGTCCTTCTTTGATTCGTTCCTGAACATCAGCCTCCTGATCCCTCCAGAATTTTGAGGGGAAGAATGAATTGAATCCATTTCATAATAAAGGTGTAACATAACAAAATGTGGAAGAAGTGAAGCGCTGTGAATACTTTCTGTATGCACTGTAACTACTGTCAGTGCCAGTTTGAAGTATGCCTTGCAAGAGGGTGACATAATTGTAGATTGATAATTAAATATTCATAATTAAACTGTTGATCTTAACGTTTAAAGAATAAAAGCGATCCCAAATGTTTCAAGTGGAGCAGAATCAGACTGCATTATTTGTAATTTGTGTAATTTGCGTATGCGATGGGCACATTTCACGATTTACCAATCTACTGTAGATCAGTGGTTCTCAAGTTTTTGGCCCGGTGGGTCACAATCGTGGCTACAAACAAGTAAAGTGGGCTGCACCTAAATAACTTATATATTAAGTATTTACATAACAAACCAGCTTTCGGGGCCGCAAATCGAAGACCGCATGCGGTCCGAGGGCCGCAGATTGAAAACCTCTGATCTAGATGTAGGGAGATGGAGAGAGTTTTTTTGACAATATCACATCTCTTCTATCTATCAGATGGCCCCTATAACCTGGCGGTGAGGTCTGACCACGGACTCCGGACCGGGGAGGTGTTCACGGTGAACCCTGGAGAGCTGGTGTTCTTCAACTGTCAGGCTGACTCCAACCCCCCTAACAGCTGCGTGTGGATCTCCAAGACCAAAAACACCACAGAGGTCATCGCCGTTGGACTACGACTGGAGATCACATCCTACAAGCTAGCACAGGCGGAAGAATTCCTGTGTCGAGCCTTCAACAATGTCACTCAGAAACAGGATGAGACTCAGTTCACCATGGTGGTGGCCAGCTTGGGGACAGGTGGGTGACACGAGGCCGGGCTGCTGGACCGGGGTGCTGTGATGTGGCCCTGGGGTGCTGGGATGTGGCCCTGGGGAGCTTTAGGTTGCACTGTAAATGAATTCTGGGTAGAACATGGCCATATGGCGAAGATGACCAAGGAGAAAAGAAGAGATTCATGTCAGAGAGCAAATTGAAACCTATTTTTTAAACCTAAATTATTTATTGCTTACTGTCAATGTGAGCAGTACACTTGCACTTCCTGGCAGAATAGAGCCGAAACATGGCCAGTTAAATGACCCACACAATCTGAATCATAAATATTGTATTTCTCGTCAGTTGCTAAGTGCGGATCATCCTGGCCTGTATAAAAGTCTACTGGCTCTGTGGAATTGTAAACAGAGGATTATAACAGCTGGTCCCATTGTTGACCATGGTTTACCGCATGTGTGGAGTTTCTATGAGTAGGTGGTTTCTCTCTACGAATGGAAAAACATACCATCTTGGCTACATGAAGACAATTATGCAGTAAATAAAAGTGAAAATGTAAACACACCAAGTGCCCAACAGTCTGGGTTGACCAGTTTACTCTCAGCTTAGACTGGCTCGTCACATTAGTAGTATATACGTAGTCACTAAAACCTTCAGAGACAGTTTCCCAGTCACAGATACCAGAAATATGCATTATTTTAAATATATTTAAATATATTTTTAAATGTATTTAATGCTTAATTGGAACGGAAGTTGGTGAAAGAGAAGAGAGTTTGCGGAATTACATTAGGTTGGATTCGAACCCAGGGCATCGAGGCACTGGCTTTGACTACTAGACTATGAAGCTAAGTCTCATTCGTCATATAAGTGGAATCCAGTTAACAGACAATAGGCTATATGCACAGTTCCACTATTTCCTGAACTAAAGGCAGCTCCTTTGTTTCCTGTCTTACATTATTGGAGAAACTGATTAATCCACGTGTGTCACAATGGTCAAACACACGTGGATTAATCAGTTTGTCCAATAATGTAGGACAGGAAACAAAGGAGCTGCCTTTAGTTCAGGAAGTAGTGGAGCTGTGCATATAGCCTACTAGGAGACTGCATAAGCTGTCCTGAAGAGTGAAGCCTTACTGATGTTTAGACAATAGAAAACAGTCATTTGTTCCCCTTGAAGGTCATGGGCTCGGGGCTAAAGACTTGAATATCCGTTTAGAATTTGCCCCTGCTTCTAAAACTGTATTCAACATTATTACAAATATGTGGTTAAAATATTGTTGAGACACCATATCTATCAATCCCATTAATGACAAATGCATTCTGGGACCTTGCACACATAATTGGTATGGTTTGTCATTCTGAAAGTAGTGTGTTTCTCTTGTGTTTGTAGGGAAGGAGAAGTATTTCCAGGACAGCAGCTCATTCTCTCCTTTAGCAGGAATAATTCTAATATCTCTGTTCATCATTATCAGCTGCATGGTTATCATGTATTTCAGAAAGACCTGTCATCCCAAGAGAGGTGAGATGTTATGGTTATCTTCATAATGTTATTGCAGCCAGGAGGAATCACACACTGTTACTGTAGACATGGCTGTGGACACTATTGTAGACACTACATGTTTAAATGTTTACTGTATAGTTGCTGTAAATCAACATTAAAGGTTCGGTCAATCTTAAACTAAAACTAGGTACAGTATACAATTTTTGGGAAGTAAATGCCTAAAATCACAAAACATTAAATAGATCTAATGTTTTCTTGTTCTACAGTTATCATGAATATCTATAAAAGGTAAGAAAATTACTTATTACACATTTATGGTATAAAGACGGAAGCAAACTCTGTTTAGGAAGCCTAAATGAGGTTAATTCAAGTTGATTTGCTTTATAGACCTCTAACAGAACAGATGCGCCCACAAAGATCAGGTGAGTTGCCTTTCTCCGCCTGTAATGTTTACATTATACCCTTACATTCCTGTCTGTTGTCAGGCTGTTATGTTTACATAGCCCTGGCCAAACAATACTTCTCATAAAACCTTCAATGACATAACAATTACAGTAATCACACGTTTGCCTTGTGCAGGGCTTATTAGCCCATTAGCTCGTTGGCTAATCTCTTTAAGTTTCAACATGCGTATTCAGTTTCCCCTCAACGAAACTGGCCAAATAGACAACTACGATGAAGAAACAGGAAGTGTTTAAAACGAGAACTGAAATTAGGCAGGTGGAGATATCAACTGTGAAGTTTTATTTACAGGTCATGAGGATGCAACAGAAGACTTTGGCATCTATGAGTTTGTCTCTATACCTGGGAAAATGGAATCTAGACAGGTTTGTTTTATGTTTTACAGCTTAAAAAAAAACACTACAGTAGTTTAGCCCACGTTACAATAAACTGCTTTACAGCCAGTGGTGTAGAGCTTTTACGATCCACTACATCTCTGGTTACAAGACAACCCAGTTGTGTATAATAAGTAAATTTTTTCTTTAATGTGTAATTGGCCTTCGTTTCCCAGGCATCAAGCAGGTCTCTGGCTCACCTAGAGCCTGTCCAGGATTTGCATACCACCATCTACGACGTAATCAGGCACATCCCTGAAACTCCCACACTAGCCAACCAGAGTCTGCTGGTGAAGCCATGCGAAGCGTAACCAGCAGGAATCATGTTAAATACCCCCCCAACTGGAAACAAGTTCAAAATGCAGTGCACTACTTTTGAGCAAAGCCCTATGTATACATAACGTCACCAAAGTCCCATGCACTTCTCTGAAATCCCATGGACATTGTTAATCAATGGAAGAAGCCAAAGAGCTTTAATGTGTGAATACTGTATTATTGTAATGAATCAATTTGTATAGTGTATTGTTGAGTAAACTTGATGTATTGAGAGGGTTGCAGTTGAAATTACCATATTTGACTTTTTATTTAGAAGCACAAAGATTTACAGTAGGTTGCATACAGTTACAAGTGACTCCATTAGCAATTGTTTTTAAAATGAAAATGAACAAATATGTTTTATTTCCAAGCAGAAGAATTAAGTTATTGGCTACTTTTTCCAATATAAATCAATAAATATCAAATACATGAAATGTTTTTAAATTATGACAAAGTGGTTAACCAAAGCAGCAGGTAATGTGAGAGAAAAGCTAAATCCCGGACTAGACATATGTATGCACAATCAAAGGCAAGAATGCTCCAGAGGATATGAAGCACAACATATATATATTTAATTTGTAAATTTACATCCCGAGAGATTTTTTTTGTACATGAAAATGTAGCACTGTTCTTACACCTTTCTTATTATTTTTAAATATTTATTTAAAATACAACTGCCATGTCATGATGAATGTTGTTTTCTTAATTTTTTTTATTTCTATTAATGTGCTATTTCATGAGGCATCTGATAGATAGGATGAATGAAGGATCATACTGGATGTGAAAAAGAAAACGCTCTGTTGGATGTCTAACATTTTTCATAATGTAAATATAACAATTCATTGCACTGCAATTCCGTTATTTTTATTTATACTCACTTTATTTTGATTTTATTTACTAATTTGAAGTCACATTCATTTCCATATAAAGTCCTCACTTTTTCTGATTTTTCTTTTTATCTTAACACTGTCAAAAATACTCCATTTGAAGTGTGAAGTGTCCAATTCCCAGTGCTGTTGTCTGTGTAGTTTTGTATAAATTGTACAGTTTCTGGATACATTTGTGTACTTTTTTTATTTGAATACAGATTTATAACAATAAAATTTGACTAAAAGAAAGTAGCTTCTTTTCATCATTGAATTATGCTCAGAATGTCCTGTACTGCCTTCCCCAGTGATTAAAATATAAAACTCTAGATCTGAGATGTGTTGGGAACTTTTGTGACAGATTGTTTCTCTTTTTGGTAATGAATGCAGCTTTATTTAAATTTGTTGAGAACCGTTATCAAAGGTTGTCCTTCATGAGGCTGGAGAATGCAGCTCTATTTCGTTGTGTTGCTTCTCTGATCTGATCTGAAGAAGGGTTGACTTTGTGGCATTGAGACTTTACACCTGCTACTAATGATGGCTAGTCACGCAATAGTCTGTGTCAGAGAGAAATAGAGAGATCGAGAGAGAGGGATAGAGAGAGAGGGAAAGGGAGAGAGAGATAGAGGGAGAGAGAGAGAGAGAAAATAAATATTTACATATTTTAGAAAATAAAATATGTACTGGGGGAAATAAGTACATGTGCATATTTGGCAGCCAAATATGTGACCTTCTGCTACAATTTCAGGGTTAGCCAATGAATGTGTACTTTAATTTCTATGTTCATTATTTTTATTTATACTGTTTTTACTACTGATGCTGTAGTACTGTAGATGTTAATTTGTTTAATTGTCTTATAAAATTATCTTATTATATTATTTTCATTGGTACTGTCTGTCTACAGTGCCATTCACCTGACTGTTTATTTATGTATACTTTGACAATGTAAATAACAACTTTCCATGTCAATAACATATGAATTTAATTGAATAGAGAGAAAGAGAGAGCAGCAGAGAGAGAGAGAGAGAGAGAGAGAGAGAGAGAGAGAGAGAGAGAGAGAGAGAGAGAGAGAGAGAGAGAGAGAG
>JACXGM010009536.1:9848-27510 GCA_016801145.1 Umbra pygmaea
CAATGTGAACTTTCACCATCCTAGAATTTGGGAGCGGTTTGAAAATAACCCACGTTTTATGAATGTGTGCCTCCCACCATACTTGTCTTGAATTTGGATTCTCTGAATGGAGGTGGAAGGTATATGACAGAAATCCTTATGCACAGGAAAATCTCATTCAGTCAATGGATGCAGCATGTGACAACATTGGAGTGGAAGCAATTTCAAGTTTGGATTACGCATGCTAAAGGATTCTTTCCCCGTTGTTTAGAAGGGACAGGATTGCCAGTGACGTTGATGAGGTCCTGTGGCCTGACCGTGCCCAGAGGCATGATGCTGAGGCACAATGATTCCAACACATTGCTGCTATCGATCTGCTGCATATTTTGTTTGTGACTACATTTATACGTGTGCAGGATTGTGCAAGTACTTCATAATAAATATAATTTTTCCCCTGCTCTGCCCTGAGTAGAGTGTTTTGCATTTATCCCGTTAGTGTGTAATGACTGCTGTGTAGTGTTTATGCATTAGCTGGATGTGTGTGTTATCTGAAAACAGTGTTTGGTTTTGGGTAAAGATAACAAAGTTCTGAAGCAATTGTTTGATATAGCAAGACAAGTCAAAGGTTTTGACATTGTAGCTTACGTTTGGTGGTTTGTGTTTAAGGATTTGAGAAAGCGAGAGAAACATTCAAAAAATGTGTTTTAGCAATTCAGAAATACTGTAAAAGAGATGAATTTAGCATATCCAAATTATATTGTACTGGCAACAGTGGTCCTCAACCTCTGCTGCAGGGGTCCCCTGACAGGACATGTTTCTAATTTAACCCTGAAATGGCACACATGATTCAATTAATCAAAGGTTTAAACTATAGTTGACTAATTGAATCAGGTGTGCATTTTCAGAGTAAAAACAAACATGACCTGTTGGGGGTCCCTGCAGGAATGTTGGGAACCACTGTTGTACACAAACAGACCCTAATGTAATATTCTTGCTCTATCAATTTTGTAAAACCTTCGTTCTACGTGAGGTTTGTGGCACAATCCCTTTTGATTGGTTGGTACTTTACCAACCAAAACCAATTAACCACAAATGTCGCAGTTACATACTAACTTCGCCCGGTCAAATATTTAAGAATCTGTCTCAGAGAAAAAGTTGTGTGGAGAGTCAACTATTTTTAACAAGATGGCACAGCACAACACAATAAAATGATTCATGAGTAATTTAACAGCACCAACAATCTTATTTTTAGTACTTTGCAGGACCCGGATGACTGTGAAATCACAAGTAAGATCAGTATGTGTAGTTAACATGGAAAATTAAACATTAAACATGTTTTTCATGAGATAATACATTAGAAAAAAATTGCTGTAACCTTTCGTACCATCACTCTGACCTCTTTCACTGATTTCAAAATCTTTTTTGGCCGTTGCCAATTTGGAGTGCTGGTTTTAAAAGCAATGTTATTAGACTAAACACAAATATAAACGCAGCACTTGTTTTTGCCCCTATTTATACTGAACCCATCTAATTTATTACTCAGCAGGTATTGAAAACTGGTTATTCACCTATTATTTGGTAATTATACTGAAATAAAACAATAATGAAAACACAGGAGACTTATACTTAGATGGGTGTTTAGCTGAACTCAATCTAAGACTTTTTCTATGTACACAAAAGGCCTATTTCTTGCAAATATTTTTCACAAATGTCTATATCTGTGTTAGTGAGCACTTCTCATTGGATTACACAGGCAGCCGCCATCTTGAGAAAACAGACTCGACCAGTCGAACCACGAACGCCGTGCTAAGTGGGCTGAACTGTGACTTGGCAAGAGGTTTTTCTTCATGCAGATCAATTAGCAAGACTTACAGCTGGCGATGCAAACTAAAATCAAACACAATTTGCTCACAGTTCAGCTCACGTAGCATGTCGTTTGTGGTTCTACTGTTCAAGCCTTTTTTTTAAGATGGCGGCTGCCTGTATACACAAACAGTACTGTGTTTTAAACTATCTTTTTAATAAACTGTACAATTACAAAGTTCCCAATGCTTCGGTTTGCATGTAGGGACACTCATTATGCTACCGTGGAAGTGTGGTGCTATTCGATTAGCATGAAAATATATTCCACAGAACGGTCGACTCGGTACCTGTGTTTTATTAACCCCAGTGTTTCCTCTAGGATTTTTTTCAGCAGCGGGGGCAGGACCCCCCCTGGAGGAATAGTCACACTTCACAAAGCAAACACTTTTATTTACAATCACTTTCAGACATTACAGTGACCCACAATTGGTTTGCTTGGTTGTTGTCCCTCCCCTCTCCTGTCTCCCTCCACTCTCCTGTCTCCCTCCACTCTCCTGTCTCCCTCCACTCTCCTGTCTCCCTCCACTCTCCTGTCTCCAATATTGCCCAGCCCTAAGACACATGTACAGAGGTAAATTTTGTGCATTTCAAACTAGGTGCGGCTGAGTTCACACGAATTGTGAAGTTCCTGATTAAGAACAAAATGACCAATATTGAGAGTTCATTAGTAACCAGTGATCTATGATATGAATAGAAATAATATTAAATTATTAATTAACTAGTTAGTTATAGGTTTTATTTAGGAATGGGTAAACAAGATGCAATTAGTTGGTAAAGCACAACATTTACTGCAGTATATGTGTCCTAGGATTGGGGAATATGAACAAAATATATTATCAGTCAGGATAATTTGACATCTTTTTTCTTTGTGATTTTTTACAGATTTTCTTCCCCTGATTTTTTCGTAATCAACGACAACAACAGGGATGATTTATAACAAGAAAGCCTCTGATTGGCTACTGTATGGTTTGAAAAGACGCAGTCAAATCTGATTTGTTTATTTGCCCTTGTTTCATTCCTAAAAAGATCGGAAGGAAAGTATTAAAAACTGTTTTTCCGAAATCACCTTGTAGCCTATATTTGGCAAATATCCACAGTACATGAATAACGGTGTCGGTGCTCAATAGGCCTACGTTTATTCTCGACCCACATAAACTGTCCTTTCGATTAAATCAGTGTTGCTCATTTAAAAATATGTCATGCATAATTCCTAAAATAATTATACTAGACTATATAATAAACGAATTAAGTTATGGATTCTAAACATTTGAAATGTGGCTTTTAAATGTTTTTGTTTAAAAAAGGTTGTTGTTTAGTGAATCTATCACTACCGGCGCTGTATTGCACATCTTTATATAAACTTTTTGCCACCAAAAATGTTTGCGCTGGTCAGGGGGTAGCCTACTTGGCACTGGTTAGGGGGTAAAGATATTGGGGGTAGAATATTGAAAAAGGGTTTGAGAAACACTGGATTAAAAGATCACATTATTTTGGGTCCTGCGCTAATGCATACAACATTTAGATTGGTTAAAAAGACGACACCGGTAATGCCAAACATAGGGGGAGAAGGAACTGCATATCACAGACATGGATTTTAAGTTGAGATAAGCAAAAATTAAAGCAGGGGAGGGACAAATATTACGGGCAAACATTTTAATACAAGACTATTCATTTAAAATGGCAAAATTAAGCACTGGCCCGAACGGGCAAGTGACTATATTTGTTTACTGGCCCGCCGTTAGTTCTGGCTCTGGGCCATCGTTAATGTTGAACCCTGCCCCCCCCGATAAAATATGTTCCTTGAAAGATATTTTAACAAACTCATCTGAAAATGCAATCAGGAATATTTTAATACATAGGCTAGTTTTTATAAACAGTGGTGGCATTTATTTTATTAATGTAAAGTTTGGCGATATGATTTACTGGGCTCTATTTAATGTGTTAACTTCCCGCCCGCTACGAGTGTATCCACTCCCTCCTGGTCCCGCAAACGTTCAGTCACAGCTTGTAGTGAAGAATTTATGCAAATGTTAGGGCTATAGGCTACGTTCAGAATACACTAACTAGCTATTCATTCCGCGTGGAAATTGATTATGTTTTTCAGAAATGTCGCTATCCATCAACATGTATACTTTAATTCTACATTGAAAAAATAACTGTCGATATTCTGAGATTATTTGAGCCTACCTCAAATAAATTTATTAAAACGCTGTTAGAAAACAGTGCTTATCCAGACATCCCCCTGATTGGTTGCTTGTCCTGTCTGTCAAAGTTGTCGGCTCTACAGAACTGAAACTTAATTGCCGGTAAAAAGTAATGAATACTGAATGAAAAGCCATAGCGAAATGGTTATGATAGATTAGTTCGACCAATTTATAGAATCAGGCACGTGTCCTGTGTTATCAAACTGTAGTATACTAAGCAGATTGAGGAATGGAATCATACTGGACGAGGGTGTGTCGCGTGTCCCTTTGTTGTTGTTGCAGCGAACAGCTGATCAACACACACACACATTTTAAGAGAACGTTATATTGGAATAATTTTGTAATACTTCTACCATTATATAATTCAAAATAAGACAAAGAGGAACTCTTGCAAGGGGTTTAAGTGTCCTGTAACGCCTTCTTTCAAAGAAACATAATACAGGTAAGCTTTATTTTCTGGTAACATTATTGTATTCATGTCGCTTATGGGGGTCGCGTGCACTTGTGGCGAGTCTGGTGGGTCGCGAGTCCAAAAGGTTGAGATCCATTGATGTAAAGCAACACACAACAAATAACTAGGGAATGGTAGACGTCTTTATGGTAATCCTCAATCCATATATGATGTGATGTAATCGAAGGCATATGGCCTATAGTCCAATTATGTTCATTTGACGACTCCATCCTTGTTGTTAGCTAGCTAAACACCGGGACACGCGATTCATTTTGTGACCGCCCACTCCCTCCTGCAGCAAAGTTAAAAACGCCCGCTCCCACAAGATTTGTGTTGGGTCCCGTGGATCTCAATCCCAATTCAGTCCTCTACCTGCCGGTAACAATAAATCTTAAATCTACCGTTCTTGCTGTCTTTCTCTTTCGTCTCTCCCTGCCTCTCTTTGGATGTGTGTTGCCAGCGTTGATGTCACCAGGGCTCTGGTGTGGCTGAAAGATTTTCGCCGACGTCTTCACTATCGTTTCAAAATACAAGCCTGAGCAGAGTCGTGTAAAGCAGCGGCGGCGATAATTTTGCAGCGGCGGGCCGCCGCTACAAAATGTACATAGCGGAAACATTGAACCCCCATAAGTTCATTTTGTGCAAGAATTCTCCTTTAATGCTATGAAAGCAAATACAACTGACAAAAAAGGATGATTTAAAAAACAACATTGTGCCCATGACTTTGAAAGCTTTCCCGAGCTGTAGACACTCAACATTTGTAAATGAATGATAACTAACCATTCAGCACTTGTTTTACAGTTTCAAGGAGAGTCGTGGTTTGCCACAGACTTTCTTCCAGACTCAACCAAGTACCCAGTCTGTTAGATTACATATCCTCCTTAGTCAGAAAGGTTGGAAGTGACTGACCCACCACAGACCTGGCTAATCATACTGTCACAAAGAAAGCACCCCAGCCGATGACCTACTCCCTTCCCCCACACGGCACTGGTGAAATGAGGGCCACACTATGAAACCCGTAATCCACAATTGGCAATAGTGACTGGTGCTCATGGGACCCAGTGGCAGAGGATTTAAACCACTAGGCAACAGGGGGCCCTAAGCGAGAACATTTAACATTTACTAATATCTGACCATTTATAATAGTAATTTACAACACTGTGCTTTCAGTGAATTATACCTGCAGCTCAGGAGCATTGTATAAAAATGTTGCTGCATTGGGATATCCTTGTGACACCATAAATATCCATGTCTAAAGCGGGTTGGATGCTTCAAAACTAGCTAACCATGAATAACCACAAATCTTCCGCACCGATATGACTGTACTAAGAGGTAACAAATCGTCTCTGGTCTTTGCATTTTAGGATCTGTATTTGAGGTGCGGGCTATGTATTCACTGTTTCTTTTCACCCAAACACTGACTCCTAAGTGCTCACAGACCTCTCATAAACTTAACAACCAATCGGTAACTCATTAAAATGTAATACCGTCACTCATAAGCTAATGAGGACATTACATGGACAGTAAAACACTTGTCTATAACTGTAGATGATAAGAACAAGAAGATGGAATCTGAGAATTAGTTGACTGAAGAATCAACAATAACTGACAACTACTGTAGATTAAGACTCAACGACCTGATATACTAAATCATGACTCATTGATGTGATATTTTAAACCACAACTCTTTGACGTGATATACTAAATCACGACTCATTGACGTGATATCCTAATCCACGACTGAATGACCTGATATCCTAATCCATGACTGAATGACCTGACACCTTAAACCCCGACTGAATGATCTGATATTCTAAACCCTGACTGAATGATTTGATATCCTAAACCCCGACTGAATGATCTGATATCCTAAACCCCGACTGAATGATCTGATATCCTAAACCCCGACTGAATGATCTGATTTCCAAAATCACAATTCAATGACCTGGTATAGCCTTTGATCATACAAAACTGGAATCAATGAAGTGCATCAAGCATTTTGGAACTACATCAAACGTTATACTATCCCAAATACTAATAAGAGCACAAGTGTTGCATACCATAAAAGCATTAACTATGGGGAAACATTTAACATTCCCTAAAATCTGACCATTTTACATTTAGCCATTTACAACTTTATATTTTAGGTGTACTTTACACTTGCAGCTCAGGAGCATAGCTCAAATCTTTCTCTGCAGAGCGGATATCCGGTTTTTGATGTAAAATTTAACACCCAGCCAGTCCCTCCGTTTTAGGGCGTCCGGCTCAGATTTGAGGCATGAATCGCAGGCAGCCTTTCCTGGAACACGACAGGATTCAATGAAGTACATCATGTGTTTTTCAACGGCATCAATCTCCTCCTTCTGCCAACTTCTTTTCTTGACTGGTTTGTGATCTACATGAGAATGAAATTTCTGAACTTGAAAGCAGGAGAAATTTATCAAGTTTTGCTAGCATTCTCAAAACCCGATAACCAAACCCATTAATAAATCACCTGCCAAAACAGTTCCTATAAACTGAGTTCTTCACTACAAATACTGTTAGAGAACAGTAGCACTGTTTCAGTTAATCAGATCATTAAACCAAGTCACTCACCGTTTTTTGGAGCAATTGATAATTGGATAGCTTGACAGTTTTGCTTTGTGTCATTTGGCATCCGACTGCCTGAAGCACATGTTGACTCGGCTGTGTCCTCAACACAGTCCTCGCTCCTTGGATTCTCACTTTCATTTTGCGATGTCACTTCGCACAAGGGTGGCCTCACCCCACAATCTATTTAATTAAAAAAGAAAAAATACTGCAAATGAGCCTATTGTGATTAGTATTGTCTTCATAAGTACACAGTGCCCATAGAAAACCATCATACCCTGTCAAATTCCTTATCATTTGTCACATTACACCCTGGAAATTAAAATATATTAAGTCTTTTGCCATGCAAAAATAATTCAGAATAAATATTACAATTTAATTAGTGAAATACCTGGTTTAGTAAAGGGTGAATCCCATTTCTCTGTCTTACCCCTTCCCCTACCCCTTCGTCTTAACCCTAGCCCTTGTCCCTCAAAACCAAGTGGTAAGCGATAGGGATGAAAACATACCCCTATGAAATGAGACACCACTTGGTTACAGTTATGTTATCATACATTGTCGCTAGCTGGCTGATGCATCACCAGAGGCGACAAGTGTTGATCACAAACTTAAAGATAGGGGGAAGAACCATGAGGTTTTATGGGGAATGGTATATAAAACCTCTACAGTGAGAAAAAGCTATAAAGGTTAACAGAATCAGCAGAAAGTGAGCCATAATGACAAAAGACAATATAAATATGGAAACAAAATATAAACAATAAGCAGTCACGGATAGAGGGAGGAATTGGAGTTAGTTAGTGAGTGAATTGCGTGCATGCGCAAAGTGCGGTAGATCTAAACAAAGGCCTAGCAGATAGCTGGCTAGCAGTGGTACCATGCTATGAATGATGACCTAGCAATGAGCAGTATAGTCTAATCATAAATGGTCCATTGATCAAAGTGGGACCAGATTCGGGTGTTCGAGAGAGTTAAATAATGTATTCCAGAGAGTTGATTGAAGAAATCAGTGCATGGGTCCATTTATTAGAGACTGGCAGGGATGCTCACCAGAGCGGGTGTCGACGCCAAATGCTAGCGGCCCAGGGAGTGGTAGACTAGGGCGCCGGCGAATGGACAGCCACAGTGGTTGGACACGGGCTGCACAACTCTAGGGCGTCAGTGTTGGAATTCCTTTGATGAATTTGTGTCGTCGGACAGCTGAGAGGTTGGTCGATCTCAGTTCTATGTTGATTGAAGATGCTCTGTGTTGTTGGTATTGGCTTAGGTTAATGTAGCTTAGCCGATGTAGGCTAGCCAAAGACAGCAGTCCCTATCCGGTAGAGTGGTAGGTAGCTAGTTGCTAACAACAGACGGATAGCTAGCTATCTACCGGGGATCCAGGTGTGGTAGATAAACTGCATGAAACAAGTCCCAGTGGGTAGTGTGGTTCACCAGAAGTATCCGTAATGAATTAGAAAGGAGCGAACGTAAAGAAAAATGAAATTAGAAAGCGAAGGCTAAGACGAGAAGACAAAAAGGGGCTATACACACTGGACTGGACGAAAACACAGCTTGCACCCTCACAGCATCTTGGAAATCAGTATGTAGTTTGGTTAAAAATGTAGACATGATGTCCATTCAAGGCTAGTCATTGAAATGTGGGAATGATGTTCACATCAGCAATGTAACGAAACTAGCGATTTTTAAAAAACATTTCAATTAAGAACATGGTTGCAAATATATATCAACAGGACTGTGTATAGCACAAAACAAGTCAGTCGTAATTTCTAAGTCAATTATTTAAGCCGAAAATACCTTTATTTGACTCTCTTGATTATCTGGCAGCCATTGTTGCCTGTTGCGCAGTGTATCCTGAGTACCCCTTGGTTTTAAGTAAGCTCTTGAAAATGATTGGTTTTAAGGGGTATCCACCCCTTCCCCTTAGCCCTACACCTAGATCAAAATGAGAAGTGGGATAGCCCTTACTCTCATGTGAACGCGCAAAACTAAGGGGAAGGGATAAGGGGAAGGGGTAAGTGGAAGGGGTAAGACAGAGAAATGGGATTCACCCTAAGTGATCAGCCCCTTAGAGTAACCGTTATAAACTTGGTCAGGTACAAACAGATACTTCCCAGATTACACACCATGCTAACACTCACTTCTCAAATCACACATGCTAATTGCTCCCCACATGACAATAGTTGTAGTAGTAACTGATAACGGTCTGATTCATGATTAGTAAATTACTAGTAGTGCATGGCAACGCAAAGAATATACCATGGTTAAAAAAAAAGTGTTTTCAAAAGGGCTCCGGGACCAAGTTGTGGAAAGGCACAAGTTAGGGGAAGGATACAAATGTCAATGTCTTTGACCATCCCTCTGAGTACCATTCAGAGCTCCTAAAAATCCACTACTGTCTCAACTGTCTTTGGGGCATTGAGCTCCAGGTTGTTCTGGCTGCACCAGGACACCAGATACCAGATTTCCAACCTGTAGACAGACTCATCTCCATCATTAATTAATCTGATGAGGTTGGTGTCATCTGCAAACTTTAGGAGCATGACTAAGTGGTGACTGAAAGTGCAGCTGTTGGTGTACAGGGAGATGTGTGGGGTGATAAGACGCAGCCATGAGGGAACCAGTGCTGATCGTCAGGGAGTCAGAGAGTTGTTTCCCCAGTCTCACACAATGCATCCTTTTGGACAGAAGTCTGTGATCCACCTACATGTCGACTCAGGCACTCCCAGTTGGGAGAGACTGTCCTGGAGAAGGGCTGGAATGGTAGTGTTAAATGCGGCGCTGAAGTCTCCAAACACAATTCTAGTGTGGGATCCAGTGGAGTCTAGGTCCTAGAGCATAAAGTGTAGAGCAATGTTGAACGCATCATCCACAGACCTGTTGGCTCTGTAGGCAAACTCCAGTAGGTCGAGGTGAGTGTCAGTTAGGGTTTTGAGGTGTGAAAGCAAAATGCGCTCAAATGACTTCATAACAAAAGAGGTCACGGCGACTGGTTCGCAGTCATTAAGTCTGTTAAGCTTTGTCTTTTTGGGGACCGGGATGGTGGAGGATTTGAAGCATGCTGGAACATGGCATGTCTCCTGTGAGATGTTAAAAATGTCATTGAACACTGCAGACAGCTGGTGTGTGCAAAACTTCAACATCAATATTTTATTGACTTCTCTCTGCAAGACAAAGAGGCTTGCTGAAGTGGCAGTGGTGGCAGTTATTGAGATGGGTGATTGTGTCCTCAACAATGTGGGGCTGGAGGACTGGGTCAGTGGGCTGCTGTAGATGGCCGACACAAAGGCTGGAGGGATGTTGTCAGGACCAGAGTATGTGAGTGGAGGGATAGGAGCAAGGCCAACCCAGATTGACTGGGGCATGGAGCAATATTTGAGGGGGACAGTAGGCTGTCGCTTAATATCGCTCTAGTACCGCTAGTGCTGGGTGGTATCCCGGTTCACACTGAATACCGGTGTGTATTTTTGTTATGATATAAATTTTTTATATACCGTAATACCGGTGTATTTGAATACATAGCGTCCGGAACGCTACGCAGCGCAACACTGTTTCAGTTCAGATCCTTTTCAATGTTGCGATTCTAAACACGCATGGTGTGACTGCGAGGCGTGTTGAGGGTAAACAGTAGTGCTCAGGGGCCGGTTGCACTAGCTGGACATATATAGGTCGTAACTAGAGACGGGTCGATACCAATACCAGTACTTGGTATCAGGAACGATACTGCGCACAATTACTCGTACTTGCAAGCCGATACTTCCTCCACATTTAAGAGTGTTATGCTGCGCAACACTTTACTGATTAGCCATAGATGGCCATAGTTGTAAATCTGATTCACGTAAATGTTTCAATGGAAATGTAGAGCTATTCCAGCACTATGCATGTATTTCATATTGATGATAAGACAGTCTACATCCTCTTTCAGAGACCAGCTTATAAAGCTGTACAACTGTATTTATTGCTATTTAAAAAAATAAAAAAGCGATATAAATGGAATAATGCTTCCCTGTAATATGAGGTTGCACACAAAATCACCTCCTTGCATAATAATTCCAAAGACGGAGCCACGCGTATAAGCTATTGAAAAACACTATTTTCCTCATAGCAATTCTCCAGTACAGTTCAAATGGCGAAATACAAAATAGTTTTTCTCATTGCTATTTTCATGTAGCCTAATATTTGTAAAATTATAGGTACATATATTAGAATCCTCAAGTAAACGTGCACATTTAAGTACAGGAATGAACGAAGGCTGCAATTACAGTCACTGCATACTGTAGCGTCGCATGTGATAATAAACCTTCGGGAAGGAAAGACAAATGTTGGTAGTTTGCAACACTTCTGGGTGAACAAACTTGTGGAAGTTCTGACATACTAACTTGAAAAATATATAACTTTTAGGAAATACAATGTAGCCTATCTATATTTAGTTTAATAGTTTACAGTGACAGTACAGCTATTATTGTGTACCGATTATAATAAAATAATCAAATACCTAAACACAATATTATATGATGAGGTCATTATCCCTGTTTGGAGAAATTCACTTCAAAACAGACATTCTCATCTTACACAAAACGTTACAATGCTTAGTGCAAATGCGAACACAAGCGGCTATTGCATTCGCTCTCACTTTAGCTAATTTGGGAAGGAGACGTAAACCATTGACATTTGTAATAATAAATACTACATATTCTTGACCTGCAATGTAAATGATGTTCTTCTGGATATGTAGGAAAGAACATTTACTTTTCTATATTTGAATTGGCTGATCAACATCTAAAAACCAGCAGATTTTTTTACTTTGATAAATGTGACATTGTTTTCCATCACTACAGTATAGAACATTAATGTTTGTTAAGACTGACCCGTCACTGCCCTTCTATTGCTAAATTGTGAATACATTTTCTGTTATCTTTCTTAAGTTAGGACGATGCTAGTTGTTTTGTCTAACTAAAGTTGGTTAAAGTAGCAAATTCCATGTATTTTTCATACCGTAGTGCACAGCACACACATTCTTTGGCTTTGTAACTCAAACAATTAGTCAACGATTTTAGCTATTTACAATCCTCTCGCAGGCACATCAAATTTAGGGATCAATTTATTATTAGTGGAATTTATAATTACATGAAAATAATATATTTTTAAGCCAATGAAATGCAAGCATTTTAATGGTAGCTTCTCTTTTCTTTTACACTTGATGGCTTATGGAACAAAACGGTTGCCAGGGGCAACGTTGGAACGTTTAAAACTTGCTACGTCCATTTTATCTATTTGGATTAAGGAAAGAACACTGTCTAGCAACTATCACTAGTAATATTCTGATCTCACGGACGGCCATTGCTTACGGTGGACTTAGCTACGACTAAATTTGTCTTATTTATATTTGTTGCAACAGCTGTAAATTCTACTCACAACATCAGACACAAGCAATTTGCTCTACCACCTTAGCGGCAAGCACGTCTTGGAATATCAAAAAATTGATGAATCTACTGCAATAATTCCTTTCTCAACCAGTACAAAATGCTAAGAACACCTGATTATACGTGGAAAAAATTAAAAATACCATCATATACTGTGAAACCAGTAGAATTTTGAAAAATACCATGATATACATTTTTGGTCATACCGCCCAGCACTAAGTACCGCTCTAGAATTGCTCATTTTACATGGTCAGGGCATGCCGAGCCTATTAACCTATATGTGTGTGAGGTATTTGCTAGGCTAGTGTGTTGTTAATCTCTTATATAGGAGTTCAATAAAATACTTTAATCAAGAGACTGACATACAGGTGCAAAATCAAGATTAACTACAGAAATAAAAGAGACCAAGAGCATGAAAGGGAGTGCGATGATATAGTGGCCATGACGTCTTTGAGGAACATGAAAATACATGTCTGGCAAGCATGACAGTGTCCTCGTTAGGTGATCTGAGAGACCCAACACACTTGGAAAAAACACTTAGAAGATTCTAATGCCATGTGGCAAAAGGATTATTGGTAAAAGGATTTATGGTCAGATGAGACAAATTGAACTTTTTGGACAACTGTAAGCATTACGTTTTGGTGAAAACCAAATACAGATGTGACAGGGACTATGAGAATGGACTCGATTATATATTTGTGTTCTTTGTAGAAATTAAGTGCAATGCATAATGTTTTATATGTTTTCCTTCAAGTTACATGTTCTGTCCCTTTAAGTTCTGTGCTGACACCTCTCTCCCAGTTTGGCTTCGCTAGAATAGGGTTTAGGTTAGGGTAGTCTTATATCTTGCAGATCTAATTAGTAACGACATTCAGCTGTTAGTTCCTTCTATATAAGCTTGCCAAACTGGGGAAGAGGTGTCGGTCATTGACATATTGTTAAAACTGTTGCAGAAGGCTGTATGGGAGCTGAACATTGCATAGGAGTTGAGAAAAGTGAGTCTCTGTTTGTTCCGAAGTAATTGCGTACGTTCTTGCTTGTATGTTTAGCTGTCAGCACCCGTGCCGCTGTTGTGAGCACGTTGTGATATTGACCTGCCGCAAATGAGAGCAGAGTAGCGTTTGTTAAAGCTGTATATAAGTATTCTGTTTGCCTCGCTTCAGGCATACCCTGCAACACACTATGCCTGTTATTGATTTCCTGGACTGTTATTAAACACATGGCTCTACCTTCAACTGTTTTTGGTCTCTCTCCTCTACACCCTACACCACAACCGTGACAACACTACACCGCCTAAAACACACCACACCTACTGTTAAGCATGGTGGTGGCAACATTATTTTGTAAGTGATGTTCTTCAAGCAGGGACTGGGCAATTGGTCAAGATTGAAAGGAAAATAGATGCAAAGTACACCCAAATTCTTGAGGAAAACCTGCAGCCCTCTGCTAGACAGCTGAAGATGGGCAGGTGGGTTCACCTTCCAGTACGACACCGACCCCAAACACAACAACAAAAAATGATCCAGTGGCTTAATGATAAGAAGGTGAATGTCCTTGGCAAAGTCATAGCCCTAACCTAAATCCAATTGAAGATCTGTGAATGGACTTGAAGACCGCAGGTCAATCCCCACTCATCATGAAATTTGGATGAACTCAAACAATTACACAAGAATGGGCAAATATTCCCCAATCTAAGTGTACAAAGTTAGAGACATATAAAAAATGGGATGATGGCTGTAATTATTGAACATACACCATACTTTGCTGCCGAAACACGATGTTGCATGCACAAAAATAAAGGCTTTCGCAATGGACAAGGCTGCCCTTTGATTTCTCGGCTAGTTGACAAGCTAAAAATGTTCTGTTATAGGTCTGAAATCTGTTGTTGTAAACAAAACAGTTGCAGGCAAACTTTGGCTTCTGTGAGCTTTATCAGCTTTATCTAATGGTCATCTCATGTCCTGATCTATCCTGCATAGGTAATGGTCGCTGCAAGTGGTTCAGCTGTGGTATTGCATTGACGTTTCTTTTCCTCAACTTTCTTTTTTTTTTGTTTCAAATCGCAGGTCAGGTGTTGTAGCAAGCTCATTTCCACTGACATCCGCAGTTATTAAACAAATCTATCACCTAAATCCCTCTCGTAATCGCTAGATGTGTGGCAATGAAACGTGTAACTCGTGGGAGTGTAACAAGTGTCCCGTTTGGATTTTGAAACACAGTATATCTTACATAATAATGATGGCAAGACAGTTTTATTCTGGTTTCATTGCCATAGCACATGCTGAAGGGACACGGTTTCAGGCTTTGAGCTCTCTCTGACGTGTCCTCTTCTCTCTGACCTGCCTGGTCTTCTCTCTGCCTTGCAATTCTCTTTCTCTGTCCTGTTTGTTACTCTCTATGACCTGTGTGCTGCTCTCTCTGCCCTCTGTGTTCCTCATCCTAGCTTGGTCACTGACTAGATTTTAGGTCTGGGAGTCTGAATTGGGTGGGGATACCTAATTCATTCAGTCCATGGTGCCAGGTTCGAGCTCTCTCTGACATGTCCTCCACTCTCTGCCCTGTTTTTTCCTCTCTGTGCCCTGCCTGCTCTGCACTGAAACTCTGTAACTCATGGAAGTGTAACAAGTGTCCTGGTTAAAATACACTGCTCAAAAAAATAAAGACACTTAAACAACACAATGTAACTCCAAGTCAATCACACTTCTGTGAAATCACACTGTCCACTCAGGAAGCAACACTAACAATCAATTTCACATGCTGTTGTGCAAATGGGACAGACAACAGGTGGAAATTATAGGCAATTAGCAAGACACCCCCAATAAAGGAGTGGTTCTGCAGGTGGTGACCACAGACCACTTCTCAGTTCCTATGCTTTCTGTTCGATGTTCTGGTCACTTTTGCATGCTGGCGGTGCTTTCACTCTAGTGGTAGCATGAGACAGAGTCTGCAACCCACACAAGTGGCTCAGGTAGTGCAGCTCATCCAGGATGGCACATCAATGCGAGCTGTGGCAAGATGGTTTGCTGTGTCTGTCAGCGTAGTGTCCAGAACATGGAGGCGCTACCAGAAGACAAAACAGTACATCAGGAGACGTGGAGGAGGCCGTAGGAGGCCAACAACCCAGCAGCAGGACCACTACCTCTGCCTTTGTGCAAGGAGGAGCAGGAGGAGCACTGCCAGAGTCCTGCAAAATGACATCCAGCAGGCCACAAATGTGCATGTGTCCACTCAAACGGTCAGAAACAGACTCCATGAGGGTGGTATGAGGGCCCAACATCCACAGGTGGGGGTTGTGTTTATAGCCCAAAACCGTGCAGGACATTTGACATTTGCCAGAGAACACCAAGACTGGCAAATTTGCCACTGGCGCCCTGTGCTCTTCACAGATGAAAGCAGGTTCACACTGAGCACATGCGAGTCTAGAGACGCCGTGGAGAACGTCCTGCTGCCTGCAACATCCTCCAGCATGTCCGGTTTGGCGGTGGGTCAGTAATGGTGTGGCATTCCTTTGGGCGGTTTGGGGGGCTGCACAGCCCTCCATGTGCTCGCCAAAGATAGCCTGACTGCCATTAGGTACCGAGATGAGATCCTCAGACCCCTTGTGAGACCATATGCTGGTGCAGTTTGCCCTGGGTTCCTCCTAATGCAAGACAATGCTAGACCTCATGTAGCTGGAGTGTCAGAAGTTGCTGCAAGAGGAAGGCATTGATGCTATGGACTGGCCCGCCCGTTCCCCTGAATCCGATTGAGCACATCTGGGACATCATGTCTTGCTACATCCACCAACCCCACATTGCACCATAGACTGTCCAGGAGTTGGCGGATTCTTTAGTCCAGGTCTGGGAGGACATGCCTCAGGAGACCATCTGCCACCATATCAGGAGCATTCCCCGGCATTGTAGGGAGGTCATACAGGCATGTGGAGGCCCCACACTACTGAGCCTCATTTTGACTTGTTTTAAGGACATTACATCAAAGTTGGATCAGCCTGTAGTGTGGTTTTCCACTTTGATTTTGAGTGTGACTCCATATCCTGCATGCTCCCCTCTCTATGCCCTGCGTGCTCCCCTCTCTCTGCCCTGCCCTCTCTGTCCTGCGTGCTCCCCTCTCTCTGTCCTGCCCTCTCTGTCCTGCGTGCTCCCCCCTCTCTGTCCTGCGTGCTCCCCCCTCTCTGTCCTGCGTGCTCCCCCCTCTCTGTCCTGCGTGCTCCCTTCTCTCTGTCCTGCCCGCTCTATCCTGCGTGCTCCCCTCTCTCTCTGTCTTGCGTGCCCCTCTCTCTGTCCTGCATGCTCCCCTCTTTCTGTCCTGCCCTCTCTGTCCTGCATGCGCCCTTCTCTCTGTCATGCCCTCTCGGTCCTGCGTGCTCCCCTCTCTCTCTGTCCTGCGTGCTCCCCTCGCTCCCTGTCCTGCGTGCTCCCCTCGCTCCCTGTCCTGCATGCTCCCCTCTCTCTCTGTCCTGCATGCTCCCCTCTCTCTCTGTCCTGCGTGCTCCCCTCTCTCTCTGTCCTGCGTGCTCCCCTCTCTCTCTGTCCTGCGTGCTCCCCTCTCTGTCCTGCCCTCTCTGTCCTGCGTTCTCCCCGCTCTCTGTCCTGCCCTCTCTGTCCTGCGTGCTCTAGTGATGGGACAAGCGACCCTTTACGCGAGTCGGTTCAACCGGACGGTTGTTTGTTGGCCTACCTAGTACATAGATTCGGTCACCGGTTCGCGTGCCCGTGAGGGGAGGGGACACCCGTTTGATTATATTAGACTCATGCAGTACCCTCGGTTACGGTCTCATTCAGTAGCCTCTCCTTGTGACAGCCTCTACCATGCAGCCTGCAACATTAACTTAACATAATAACATGACGTGTATTTGTATGTGATGTAGCCTACTTCCCCATCGATAATGTGGGTGTCTTGGTTCTCTGCAAGTTTGAGTTACTAACCAAGTTTTTCATTCTAGTGCATAAATGATTGTGTTCATGGCAATTCCACTTGATTACATTAGACTCGAGCGGTTGCACCGTTACTTTCGGTCTCGTTCAGTAGCCTGGTTTGCGGTCTCGGCAATTCAACTTGATTACAGCAGACTCGAGCGGTAGCACAGTTACTTTTGGTCTCATTCAGTAGCCTTGTTCACAGTCTCTGCAATTCAACTTCATTACAGTAGACTCGAG
>JACXGM010009537.1:0-12961 GCA_016801145.1 Umbra pygmaea
GAGAGAGAGAGAGAGAGAGAGAGAGAGAGAGAGAGAGAGAGAGAGAGAGAGAGAGAGAGAGAGAGAGAGAGAGAGAGGCGGTGGCAATGCGCCAGAAACTGACACCCACTCGCTCACCTGCGAGCAAACAACGTAACGAGCAGGTCTTTCAACAACTGCTGAAAGGAGTGGTTGGTTGGTTCTAGCAGTCGCAGACAGACGATGATGCGCTGTGGTCCTCATGTTTCCGGGCATGCGTTTCTTTAGTCAGACTCTGGGTATGGGCGCAATACAGCAGATTTTAGTCCGCTATCATAAGACGTATTTATTCATTGGAACATTATGTATTATGAATGTGTGTGAGGGATTGGGTTTACTATGTAGCCCTACTGCATTGCACAATTTTAGATTAATTTTGTCCCCTCGCGTAAAACTCTAATTGCTGGTTGGTTTAATTCAGACCACATAATAGCGCAGATAGACATGATACGTTGTGCATTTCCAATTGGCTGTGTTAAAATTTTAATATAACTTGACTTTTCTGCGATGCTACCTGGCCTGCTGTATGCACACTGTGTGCGGGCGGGGTTGAAGGCGCGAGGAGGTTGTTTGCTCTGCCAGTGCTGTGCGTGCGAGAGAGGTGTGGTTCATAGGCTTCCCAAGGAATGCAGGTAAATAATACACACAAGGAGTTTCCATGACGACTTCTGATGTGGTTAGGTTTCCTGCAGCCGTATTTAAGGTAAAGAAATTGGGGTTTTCTTTTTGTGTTTCTATAATCCCCAATCTCCTCCTTTAAGTGCTCATTGATAAAATAAGAGGCTCAGGCTAGTTGATGCGAGTTCAGTTTCTATAATTAAAATAAGTTACACAGGCCCAACGCCATTAGTTTATTAAACAGTTCAGACTAGGCTATATGTCAACTCCCTCATTGCTCAAAAAGGTTCAAATTTACTTTAGACCAGGGAGTAGCTAAAGGTCGCAGCGTCAGAAAATGGGAATGTCAATTTACATATAAAACGAAAATAGGTTATTTTAACCTACTGAACGACTTGAGTCATTGAAAAGACCTCTGTCATTGGCCCCCGATGACTACTTCTTTTTAAACGTCATACAAGCTTCTCCCACGCACTTGTTTAGCTCTGGCTCAGCAAATCCGTGGCAACCACTTGTTGAAGCCTTACTGACCGTTGCTAAGAGATTGGATGTATTCTACCGGAAAATCCGGCTATAGTACCCACACCGCCCAATCGACCTCACCAAACTCAATCATCGGAATTCACAGATCGCAGGCTTGCCCTAATCTATCTTTCGACGTGCAATATGACAGATTTTATACGGACGGTTAACAAATTGTACAGATATGGGACCATTTTTATAAGAATCAAAGGGTTCTTTGGTACACATTTCCACTCATGCCATCTGGCCAACGATTTGGCGTAAACAACATGTTCTCGTATCTCTTCCAACCTCACACAACTTCCAAATGAATGTGGTTCTCTTCCTCGCAACCTTATGTAGAAATAGACCAAGTGGTTCAATATCCAACTGCTTGGACCAAATTAAGATTCTGAGGAGTGCGTGTGGTTATAGTCTATGGGCCGGAGCTAGTGTAGCGGGGGCCAATTTACGCGCTTTCTTGGCTACTTTCACAGTGCTGAGTTGCCAGGGAAACGTTAGTTGGATCCTGAATGTCAGTTTGTCAGTGGGAAAGAGAGAGAGTTGGTGGGCTTTACCCCCTCTACCACCCTCCCTCCAACCCCAACACCCCACTCCACCCATCTCTTCCCCAAACTCTACCATCCTCCCCTCCCCTCTACCCTGCGATTAGCCTGCGCAGACCCTTCTATTTCCATGAGAATGGCGGCGGGCGGTGAAAGGGTTAAGCCTGAGCCGGAGAAGAAGGGGCGACGAAGCCCCCGAATGCAACGCTAATTTTCTGCTCGGCGGGGGAGCGAGAGAAAGGGAACAAAGCTCTCCGGGGGAGCCGCCGAAGACTGCGCGGCTTTACTATGTGCACCTGCGAGCTCAAAAGCTACGGACAATGTGCCTCCGAAACGGGCAATTACGAGCAGGCCAGCCACCCGCTTTCTCTCCGGAGAAGGGAGGGAGGGGCAGGGGGTAAGCAAGAGGGGGAAAGTGAAATTTTAAAGACGGGGAGACGAGAAGAAAGTAAATGATCGACCCTAAATCATTTCCCCCCTCACCCTGCTCTAAGGACTCCTCTGTCATTCTCCATATCTCCAAAAACTTTTTTGTCATCCTGCCTCCTTAAGTTTTATTTTAAGTATCCAAGCATAACGGTGTTCACCAGTGGTCCCACTGTTTAAAGGTAAACCCGGCTCGTTATGATTGAGCGCTTGGTGTCAGACCAATGATTGGTATTTTCTGTAATGATCGTGGACAGATGAGGTCACTCAAACAGCTGAGCGGCAGTAGAATGAACAATAGGAACAATTGAAAATGCTTTGTAAAACATTGGCAGTCAATGGCTTTTGTAATAAATTCATAAAAACATTGTTTTGACGTGACGTGTTTTAATTATGTGATTGAACTATTTCAGTGTTTATTTTAGGAAGACTAGATGAGAAAATAACAAGTCATCTTAACATATTTGTTCCCGTTAAATCGACTTATCCTGACTTGTGTAGCTAATACCAGTACGTGTATATTCTTTCAGAAATGTCCGGTGTGATAGCAAAAATTGGACATTCATGTGAACAGGCAACACTGATTTTTCATTAAAAAAAATAACAACAGATAACAGACTGGAGCCTAGATGAAAAGTTTTTATTAATAGTTTTGCCATCCATGGTCATGAACGTTTAACAAAAGACCCTTAGTATAAGGACCTTAAAGGAAAATTACATTTTTTTTCAAATTGATATTATGGTTTGGCACACAGAAAGAAGCCTTTTGACCAAATAAACTTTATTGCACGTTTCAGTTCTTCTAAAGGGATAGCTTACCAAAATAAAATGTGTCATTACCCTGTAGTCTATAGACATATGGCAGCACTTTGGTTTCTTGTCCTTGCCTGTGATATGCGGTAGTTTTAAATTCAGACATTGTAGCATTTTTGGCACATGTTGCATGGCTGATATTTTTCATTGAAAACAAAAATAAAAAAGTTCATAATGACTGTGATTTACTTAAACATAATATCTGAAGAATTGTATCAGTAACGTGATTAGTGGTAATGTCAAAATATTTATATTCAAACAAACTCCCTTTCAATCCTATTAACAATATTTTTGTATTACATTTGACGATCTGACAATGTAAAAAATAAAGTGTAGGACCTTGATGGGAAAACATTAACCAGCAGTCAACCTTATTCCATATAGATTGTTTCAGGGTAATGAAACATTTTCAGAGCAACTTAGTGACTGCATACATTTTCCATGTAAGAAACAAAAACATGAACTCCTTTAAAAATATAGTTTATTTATACACTATGCACATTAAAAATTGTAACTCATCTGATACTATACAACCAGAATTGACAAGCTAACATTTACCTAACATTTACCAAAAAGAGTACAATAAAAACAAAGGTAAGATGTACAGACGCAGACTGCAATGTAAACATTGATTAACTTTCATATTAGAGTTAAATCCCCACTGACTAAGGCATTAGTAGGGACTTACCTTTTTGATACAAGTAGTGAATTGCAATACTCACTGTCGGACATGAACCCCACCTACACAATTAGAACAAATGTAATTTTGTGCTCCTAATTATAAGGTTCAACCAAATCCACAGCCTAAAACATACCCACTTGTAATTTCAAAGAAAATTGTATTTAAAAATGTAGCAGCACTGGTTAACTACTCAAATTTGAGTTCAGAACCGCAGTCAAAATGAAACTGATCAGGCAACTTAAACTTTTTGCCAACTTGTCAGTCATTTGCAATATTTTAAAAATGCAATATGGCATAAGTAGAAGGCAACTGACAGCTTAAATATGAAACTGAGAAGTTGGAGAAATAAGTTGTTTATTGTAAAATGTAATGCTTGCATTATCTACCATTAGTTGCCAGGGCAGTGTTACAACAGTGCTTGTTTGGCGAAGTCTGTTTAAAAAAACAAAGTTGAAATCCAGAAATAGTTGAGAGCTAGAAAACATGTAAAGAAATAAAACTTGTTTCACTTGAAGTAAGCAATTACAGCAAATGCAACCCTTGTATAAAATATCACTCAGTTAAGAGTATTCTATATACAATCCAAGTTAAACCAATCAGAAAATAGTATTTAAACAGTAATTGTTACGGTACTTGACATATTACCAAAAAGCAAAATTCCTAAAAAAAATATACAAACAGTCCAAATCATTAAGGCTGACTAATGTTAAAACATTACATTGTCAACATCTAAAATGCATTGTAGCAGCAAAGGGGGAGGTTGACTTCAGAATTTTACATCTAAGGCTAAAATGCAAATGAGATTTGGACAGAGATAAGAAAGTTGCTACTTAACACCAGTTAATAATCTGAAATACTGGTTTCCACTGGATCCAACTTCCTAACAAGATTGTCCAAGACTAACATGCCTTCCTATGGAAAAATAAACAATAAAAATACAAGAGCACTTGTTCAAAAAAGGCACCAGTAGGCCACACTTGTGTATAAAGATGTCGCTCTTCAAGTTATGTCTGTGCATTTCTCAAACTACCCAAAGTGCACTGCACTAGCAGGTGGTTGGTCGTTTTTAGAGATGATCCCTCCTGCGAGAAGCCACACAACTAGTTCTGGGATGAGAGTCCTCAGTACACTTGAGGACTGGGCTCATGTGACTGGCATGTCACTGGCCCTGGGTGGATCTTGATTGGCTGACCTGGTTCCCAGTGTTGCATTCTCATGGTGAGGTCCCTCTATTGTCTATTTGCAGGCAAAATGACAAGCTATTCCACTTGTAGTGCACTACTTTCAGAGCAGGGTTCCATAGGACTCTGGCCCAAAAAATTAAATAAAAGCACTACATAGAGGAAATAGGTGACGATTGAGCCCATGTTTCCCTCCCAGTTGGTTTGGTTCAGGCCGTGATTACCCATCAACCTGAGGGGCAGACGCTACTGTGCCAGTATGACAATACAGCAGCGTTAATACAAAGGGGACATTGTGAACATTCTTGCGTCACGTGTTCTTTCGCGACGTACATAGGAGCTTTTGAATGGGAGCTTGTGATGTCAAGTTCAGTTTGTCAAAGAGTTTCGGGGGGGTCATATGTACACAAAACATTTTTTCCATTCTAACGGCTATGTACAGCAGTTCTTCATAACAAGAGGTTCGAGTTGGGACACCTCAACCCTCTGATCAGTTAGGACGGAACAGAAGTGTGTGTGTGGGGGGTTATAATTCTAGTCATAACGCAGGAGGTAGAAAAATAACCTTTATAAAAAATAACAAAAATAGTCACTCCATTTCACTTTTACACATTGAACCATGATGAGTGGGTCTGACTGTTACGTCCGAGTATGGGGTGTGTAAAGTGGCAGGCGTGTCCCTCCCAGTCGACACATCCTCACAGAGTCTAATGTCTCTTCAGCGCACTTTTAGATATGAGTCAGGGGGACGGTGCCTCCTAAGTAGTGCTGCTGGACGCTGTACCCCCCCCTCTGAGCAGCCGGGTCACTTGTGTCCCCCCCGGGGATGTACATACTGATCATATCTCTCAGGTCACCCTGCAAGGGTCCACGGTGGTGGTTGGGCATGCCGGTCGGCGAATGAGACACCGGTTCCGGCTTCACCATTGACATCACCTGGCTGGGCTGCTGGGGACTGCTGCTGTATGACATGGGGCTGGGGGGAGAAAAAAATTCTATTAGGGATTGAACCATGCATGTGACATAATATAACATTAACGTTTGGTCGAGTTGGGCCTCGCGAAAATTTCCCATATTACACCACTGTCCCGGGCAAAATAAATAAAATCCTGATGAATCATTTCTGAAATGTTTTGAGGAGCAACATGACTACCAACTGTCCAAATCTGCTAGACCTTTTACGATTATGGTTGCATTTGGTTCTATTTGGGATATCGGAGCGATTTTGCTTAAATAAAATAAGTGTTTGATTCAAATACAGATGGGTCTACTCGCCTGCATGTCAGTCATAAAGTGCCTTGAAACACATCGACCATGACAGGCCAGAATTGAGCTGTGTGACCAATAGTGAGTCAGTGCTGGACGACCCAGGAATCCACCCTGTATGTTTACAACTGGCATGCGCCGAGGACAAGACAGGCCCGGGCTAGTCAGGCCACCAACGAGAATACAACATGTGAACTTCAGACAACAGAACAGTTAGTAATTCAAACTGCTTCACTGTTATCAGGACAATGTGTTATTTTGGGACATGAAGTGTGACAAAACTAATGTAAACGTGGTCAAATTATGAAAGAGTTTGGGTTTTGGAAATGAGAATCACTGGATACTCCTTACATAAGGCCTGTGTGGAAGGCACTCCAACTGACTAGTGGATTGTGGGTAAAGGACCACACACAAAGCTCACGCTCGACAGGTGCTCGAAAACAAGTAAACAGCCTACATGAGAGCAGTGTGAATATGTTTTTGAAATGTGTTGCATCGTGGTTGATTTAGGAAAATTGAAACATTTTGATAAGCTTGGCCATAAACTGTACAGGTTCTCTTCAAAGATTGTTGGAGACTCCACTAACACTAACCTATGTATTTGATAGAAGCTCTAAAGGCACAATAGCCAAATTATATAAATTGAAAGCTCTAGCTTTTTTAGAGTTATACCTGCTTCAAGTACAAGACGCATTTCCTACTAAGTGTGGTTGTTTGACTTAGACAATTTAAAATGTCTCCACCAACTTTTGCTCTGGATTAGTGTGTGTGCTAAATAACTCCAATATGTGGTTGTGTATTGATCTTTTAGCAATATTTAGTATATTTATTATGTTAACATGGAAAAAAAGTTAAATCTTCTACTCATTTTGAGAAATAAAATACAGAAGTTTGACTTTGGTTAGGGCGCTGTCATGACAGGAGTTATAATTAATCTTAATTTGTAAGAGGCAGGAATATCCAGTTCTGTAACAAAGAGATGACCTATAAGTAGCCCTATACGAATAGAAATACATATTTAAAATTCACCACACTTTAGTCACTGTATTACCAACTCAAGAAATTAAGTAAAAACTTTTGAACGCATGGACAATGACTACATTTACATTAAAAAGCCTCCATTTTGCTATACACTGAAAAGGTGTGATGCTCCCCATAAACTAATACAACAAATGATTTATAAAACCACGTCTGTCTAATGAACATTCGGCCCATGGAAATCTGATGAGATTTAGGAATTCAGAATTTGTAACATTCGATCCTGTTCTGGTAACTGCTGGTGCATTTAGCGGTGTCTACAAGCATTTATCTAAACACAAAACGAAAAGATGGCAAGTGACAAACTTAAGGCTGCGGCTGTTCATTTACGCTATAATTTGTTCCCTTGAACGTTATGTTTGTGCACTTCCATGTGAAATTAATTCGGTGTAAGGGTGACCTACTTAATATACATAATTAGGAACACATGAAATGATTACCGTTTAAAAGGAACGAGCCTAATGAGGTGAAAAGGGGAACCTGCTTTGGAAATACAAGGACGGACTGCGAACATTGTCATTACCTTTCTAAAACTGAGTTCCACAAGTTATAAAAACTACTTAAAATCAGAATGTGGAAAAGCTATTTGAACTACCTGTAGGTGTTAGCGCCGTTCATATAAGTCTGTGCTGCAGTCATGGCTTGTGGGTACTGGAGCGCGGACAGGTCGTAGCGGTGCAACTGTTGAGTGTATCCGAGGGCCTCGCTCTGCATCCCGGCGTAACCTCCCGCTGGGCCCCATCCGTAGCTTTCCATCCGGGGACTCCCACCTTGGCCCTGTGCAGCGGCCGCAGCCAACAAGTTTCCGGCGGAGAGAGGGTACTTGCCCATCTGGTTGTCCTTCTTAAGCAGAGGCTTGGTCTTGCGGCGCGGCTTGTACTTGTAGTCGGGGTAATCCTTCATGTGTACTGCCCTAAGGCGCTTGGCTTCGTCGATGAACGGCCGCTTCTCAGCGTCAGTCAGCAGCTTCCATTCTGCGCCCAGCCGTTTGCTGATTTCAGAGTTGTGCATCTTGGGGTTCTCCTGGGCCATTTTGCGACGCTGGCCCCTGGACCAAACCATAAAGGCGTTCATTGGCCTTTTGACCTTGTCCATGGGGTCAACGCCAGGAGGGCACACTGATTTCGACACCGGGTGAGAGTTGCCAATGTTGCCGGTTACCGGAGACATACCCTGTGCGGTTTGGTGCGACTGTTGCCCAGAGGACTTCAGCTCGTGTTCCATCATGCTATACATGGTCGTCTGAAACTGTTAAGTGTGTCAATAAATGTAATCAGGTTAAGGTAGATAAAATGGTATTTAAAGAGTCACAGCCTCTGTCGCCTGTTACCTGGCGACGATTGGCCTGGAGGTTTTCCTTTTCTGTAACGACAAGTGGAAGCCGAACGCAGCAAGTGTTCCAAATCAACTAATTAACACACTGAAGACACCCGATTTGAGCCACCGTGGAACCACGGGGATTAATTTAAGAGCCGGTGTTTAAATCGATCATTACCTCAACCAAGCGAGAGAGAAGTACACTAAAAAGTTATAAGAATTGTTTGAGCTGTTATTATAAAGAAAAATCCTTCTTCCAGTCAGTCTCTATCAGCGCCGAGTTGCAGGAGACCACTTGTAGCGTTTCAATTCTCTCAAACTGAAGTGACTTGCGTGATTACAAAAAGTTCTTCCCTTTCACTCGTGCTGGTCTTTAGAGATAATTGTATTCGAAGTCTTGACCAATCCCCGAGCGCTATTGGCTTCCCCCGTGCGCGCGCTCATTTGCATCTGTATAGGCGGGGTGCGGCGCGAGAGCGGAGCACTTGTTGATGAGCGATAGAAAGTGTGTAAGAGGGACGGGGTGCTTTTCAATGAGAAAAACTAATAATCCCGATACACCCATTTAAAAGTGTGAAGTTAGCTCCAATTATTTATAATAAAGAGTTTTAAAATCATGGCATTGGCATTTTGGCAGACAGTGTGAACATGGATGGGTGTGCGTAAATCGCCTATAGGGCTACTTTTTCCTAATTTCGCCATTAGGAATAAAATTGTGTAAAATATTGTAAAACTGTAATACATTTAATGTATTTTGACAACTTTTTATACGTCTTATGATTAAAAAACACATTTTAAGATACTGGATATAAGTATAGCCTGCTATTATTTAGCTTGAAACACCATTCATCCACATATTAACTTCACATTAGCTACTACAGCAACAGTACGAACAACAAACTAAATTTACCAAATGAATCAACACAGTTTGTTTTGTCTGCAAGTGTGTCTGGTGGTTTTCTAGACGTTTGACCTTGCGTAAATGATTGTTATCCTATAAAGACTTTCCTGGTTTCTATACATGGTATTGATACGCTTACAAAGGCGCACAGAATTACGGTGGGGTTCCATGAGAATGAGGAACAGGTCTGTTGGTTCGGCAAAGTAAAGGCTTTTCTTATGCTGTAGTTGAAATGGAAAAGGTCTTTGTTAAGGCCAGTGTTTCCCAAACTAGGGTATGTTGCCTACCTACTCAGTACTTCATCTATCCTTTCATGCCATTCTTTAGAAATTAAAGGATACAGACCTATCAATATTTAAGTGATGACCAACCTATATGCTTCTCTTTAATCAAAAAGTTAACATCATTTTGTTAGTCCATATCAATGAAGTGCATCTTTGGATAAGACCTGTATTAAACTTTTTTAAATTCCAGGTATACGATTTTTTTCATCTGTTATAATTTGCAAGCATTGCTTATTGTCTGTGGTTTCCAGCAGTAAACACACATCAAAGCCGGTCTTATAGCCTACATTTTGGGACCTTATACAAATTTGGTTTGAGGGCCCCATAGTGTAACTTAAAGGGGAACAATATCATATACCTCTCATTTGTCCAATATTCCTAAATGTCTTGAAGTACTGTATAAATTATGTACCAAAAGCAATTGTGCTTCCCAATGTTTGGAGAAGGGTATTTTTGCAGAGTGCAATTTTGGGGCGTTGGGCATTCCTGCATATACGTACCACCAATGGATGCTCGCTATGGCTACAGAAAGTCACCCTAACCTTAACCCTACGATCTTTACATTTGTTTACATTCAAGTTGTTTACTAAGGCTCTTATTGTGGAGAGGTTGTGAATTTTACAAAAATACAACTTTTCTCCTACAAACTTCCCAATGGTGGACTTTAATGCACTCTGCAAAAATAACTTACAAATACTTATTATTTCACAAATGTCTATCTAGCTATTAGTGGGGACAGAGCCATATAATCCATTCACGTAGCACTCGTACTAGCTTGACCCTGCTCTCCCTATATGAGAGCACTCCCTGATGAGCAAGACAGTTAAATTATTACATCAATGGGCTTAGGGACATAGACACATTTTAGATATTCATTATTGTTCCTCTTTAAGATGAGTGCACACTGCACAGATTTTAGGGCTCGCTCAATAGACCTGAGATCGCTAACTCGCCTCATGCTGTGTTTTGTGGACCACCCAATGTTAAAACCTAGTGACTAGGGATTCCTCTGTGAGAGATGCTAATTGCGGGACACCTACTGTACCTTTCGGCTGTGCACCCAGCAGTTGCATCACACTATATACATTTGGAGTGCCGTCCACACTGCTGCGATTACCGGCGTAGGTTCAGGGCTAGAGGGGTTTTGCATGCGTTGGAAATGTTTCCATGTTGTGTGTTGCATCACTGTGTGGTAGCCAGACACAGAAGATGATGCTGATGTGTAGCATTCAGCTGGGTGTTCATGGGATAGCAACAAGCGTAGCTAATAATAGTACTGAGAAACCTACAGTAGCTATTAATGAGTGAGACTACTTATTTAGTGAACTCTACAACATCTGACATATTTTTATTTAACATAACACTTTTGACATGCTGCCCCTAAATATAGACTGAGTGTTATAAGAAGTCAGTCTGTTGACCAGTGATATTAAGCTCTTACCATATGAGAGCTGGAGCCTGCTGGTTCTACCTGGTGTATCAGGTCTAAATATATTCCAAATTAGAGGGTTAAAATGAAAAACATGTAGTGGAATTGTCAACCATAGTTGAATAGGGCTCCTGTAGACTAACATCTGCCTAACTTTAAATCAGTTGTTTACAGCAGTTTACACAGTGTCAAATATGGCCATCTATTGTTTTCAATATAATCTTCCTTGGCCAATTCTGCGATAGCATGTTCCAAATTAAATTCCAGTATACGCACACCCCCACTCTTGTCCAGCGTGAATCAATTTCTACAACATATGTTAAAACATACATTTAGTGTTTGCTAGCCAATGTTAGCATTTGCTAGCTTATGACTTGGTGGAAATGTTAATATATTTTTCTGTGAGTAATGTAATAAAAATTCATAGACCAAAGAGAATTCATTGAAAAATCCAAAATATATTTTTTGCACAACAGAAAACAAATGTCAGTTTGGAAATGATGAAAGCTGATTTTCTGTATATACAGCTCTCGAAAAAAAATAAGAATAACATTTTTCTAGTTTTACAATTGATAGTTATTTTTTTTTTTGTGATTTTATACAATTTTTTCTCCGCTTCCAATTGGTCTTGTCCAAGTCCCACAGATTCTGCCTTATTGGTGGCACCGCAACTTCTTGGACAGATACAGGATGGTGAAGGGCTCTCACGTTTCCTCCAACCACATTTCACAGAGTCGGGCAAATATTTTCACACTGCTCATCCAACACAAAAGCCTTTAGTCAGATCATGCATGGGATACTTTTGCTTACCAACAATACTGTTATTTGATTTATAGGCACCCAATCTGCGCACAAGGAGTCGCTGGAGAGTGACCTGACAAGGTAAATAATCTAGGCTATCTATCCCAAATCCCGGCCAGCGCTATGCTAATTCGAGCTGCCTCGTGCTGGGGTCTAACATTGGTAGAAGCCATAGTCAGACTCGAACCACTGACTATCATGACATAGCTTGTCCTGCAAGGCAGTGACTTAACCCACTATACCCTGCAGATCGCCATGATAGGTATGTGTTTTGGTAAAATTAAAATGTTTGTTTTAGTCCAAAAACATTTCTCCCAAATTCTAAATAAAAATATCATCATTCAGAGCATTTATTTGCAGGAAATGACAACTTGTCAAAATAACATAAAAGATTCAGTGTTTTCAGACCTCAAATAATGCTAAGAAAACAAGGTCATATACATTTTTAAACAACCCAATACTATCAATAATCAATATTTGGTGGGATATGTTGGGTGACTAAATGTCACTCCTCAGCTCAGCTTTGTTTGATGGCTTGTGACCAACTATATTCAACTTGATCACATTCCAGACATTTTTATATAGGTTGATTTAGGAAAGATTTGCACTGTTATCACCATTTTTTCCAGAGCTGTATTCTCTATATCATTTTTGCCATGCTTCCCAAACAGGACCCTGGCCCCTTAAGTCTACCACTATTTTGTTACTTAGCATCAAAGCAACGATAACGAGCTGGCTTCATGGAAACCCATAATGATGATAGCTAGCAATTTTTAAAATATCAACAGTAGCTAGCTAGCTTTGATGGAATATATTTAACTTTGTATGTGCTGTAATGATGAGCCCTCAATAGCTATGACTGTGTTCCTGATTTATCTAACCTGCTAGCAAAGCAACCATAGTCGGTTTACTGCTAATATAGTAACAGTATGATGATAATGTAAACTGTAACTTATGGCAAGGAAGCAAAGCAAACGGTTTGCACCACTGACACACCGGCCGTTGCCCAGCAGATTTGAAACAATTCTACATCTATACAAAGTTCATGCATGTTTGTTTAGTTCGCCATTTAGTAGGTGACCAGCTGTGCTTCAGGTGTTCAATTGTGACAGTTTTTGTG
>JACXGM010009537.1:13061-27534 GCA_016801145.1 Umbra pygmaea
TCTCTCTCTCTCTCTCTCTCTCTCTCTCTCTCTCTCTCTCTCTCTCTCTCTCTCTCTCTCTCTCTCTCTCTCTCTCTCTCTCTCATTAACTTCACGTCTCTGTTGTTGGTCTCTGTCTGTGCTTGGGGTCTATCCGTGTGTCTGCAAGTGCTTTAAGTAGGCTTTAAAGGGCAAGTTTGTATTAAGTGTTAGAGGGATGGTTTTATGAGTGTGTGTGTGTGTGTTCTGTATAGGCCCATTACTAGTCTTTAAACATAGGAAGTCAGTGTTTCCTACATGTTGTTGTATGTTGTTTTTTAGTCCTCCCGAGTGCGTGTATGGTGTTTCATGTGATGTGTTCAGGTGTGTGATAAGTGTTTGTGATGTGTCTGTGACCCTAAAGTTGAAATTGTTTGGCTGAAACCTGACTGACAGATAAATCTGTCTTTCTCTCTCTCCCTCGTAAACACACTTTGTGTATGTGGAAGCATTTATGTGCATGAAGGACAGGTGTGTCTGTATTTGAGGAACATAGTGAGTTAGATGCAGGTGTTTGTTCTGTACGGGTCTGCCTGTGCCATGTCTGTCTATGTGTGTTTTTGTACAGGTGTTCGAAAGACAAGCCATAGAGTATAAAATGTGTGTAGTGTACGCTTTGTGTAGTGTATATGTGTAAGTTTGTTCCTCTAGATCGCAGGTGGTGTGTGTGTTTTATGGTGATGCCAGGTGTTGGTCTGCTTCGTTCGGTTCATGACTGACAGTAACGCCCAGACGCCAATCAAACCGGGGGTTGTGGGGCTCCAGTCTGCCATTTCCGTTTCCAAGACAACCCCTTCTGGAATCTTCTCCACTCTCTCTCCCTCTCTCTCTTTCTCTGTGCTCTCTCACTCTTTGGTTTTGTTTTGCCCAGTCTGTTTTTCTCTACTTTTTTTCTCACTAAAACACTGGCCTACTCAGGATCACAGCACGCATGTACGCACACGCATGCACACACACACTCTCTTCCTCTTCTCTCTTGCACTTACATATACACACGGATCACACAAATTTTCTGTTCATTCACACACAACTCACCATTTTGCCTATAGGCCAGTCATTGTCAATGGTAAAATCCTGTTTTCGAGGCCTTGATAAGTTTAAGTCCGCAGCAGCAAGTTGCAACAAGGTTTTCCATTCCTGCTGCTTGACAAAAGCCCAGCCGCTCACACCATTGTCCCGGGGCTTGGCTCAATATTGAAAATGCACTAGTTCCACAGCACCTGTGCTATTGTACTGTATGTTTACTAATGGAGCCGACTAATCACTTCAATGTGGGTTTCTTTTGCATTAGAATGCATATATGTGCCTAAGGGTATGAGTAGAGACATTCTGTATAATGTCTGTGACCTTGGATGTAGTGAGCTTCAAGGCTGATCTGAAATCAGTTAGCTCACGTTTCCAAGTGATTTCTTTCTAAATAGTATTCAAGTTTAACAGAATACCTAGGATTTTTGTAATGAGTCTTGTTCTTTACGTTCCCAGTGTCAGATTAACTCATGGATAACTTTTATGTATCAACCAAATTTTATAGGGTTTTCTGTTTGCCACGGTTTAGGGGTTTTGTAGTTTATCATTTGGCCTTCAGTTTAGGCTTAGTTAAGGATTAAGTATACTTTCCTTCAATTATTTAATTTATTTTAAACACTCTTGAAACTCGTGTCTGTACTTGCAATGGCCTACATGCTCATGTTACAACACCCTTTCTATCTCTGTAGATGATTAATCAGGAACTTTAAAAACACTACACACAAACAAATAGGATTATAAAACCAAAGCCTATTTATAATATCAAGCTTGCAATGAAGACAATGTATAGGGATTAGTTTGTTATTTTATCAATCTAACCTTCTTTCTTTCGTTCGTGTGACAGTTTAGGGTCATTACATATAATTATCTTTACACCTCAGCTTCTCTCTGCTGTCTCTTTCGCCCCGGGCGTGTGGAGACACATCTGCCGCTCTCAAAGCAGGTGTTGATGGGCGATACCTGCCGCTGATGTCCACTGTCGCCTACTGTGGATGACAGTAAACGGTAGCGGTAGCTTGCCGCACTGCTGTGCGATCCTCGCCTACTGTTTGCCGGATTTGCATTAGTGACAAATTACCAGCATCTTCAACATAACAATACGCAGGGAACAGAATAAAGAACGTGTTTAGCCAGTGTGGGGTGCCGAATCTAGCACGTCATTACTAATACGTTAACCCCGAGGGAGGGATGTGAAGTTCTCGCACCTCGTATAAAGTTTCAGGGTGAATTGTTGGAGATTAAAATAAATAAATAAATGGCATTACCACACCGCTGGAAGAGTCTAACAATCACTTGTGTACAGCCCAGGATTTAATTTGTGTTGTTTTGTAGTAAACAGTTTTTTGTTTATTTATATATTCTAAACTGCCATAGAGTTGTCCCGTTATAATTTTTACGTAGAAATTGAAAGTAGGCTATAGGCAATGTTTCCATAATTTTATTAGTATAACTTTATCTCCTATATGCAGTGGAAAGCTATATTATAAGACTCTATTCCATAGAAAACATTCCCACAAAGACTTTTATATAATTACTGAAACGTTAGAATTATCTTCATGATGAATTAATATCCGACACGCTTTGATGAAGTGGGTGTCAGTCACTAAATGTTAATATAAGTACACTGTAAAAAACATGTTCCATATAAAACAGTAAAAATGAACGATAACAAATATACCAGTAGGCTACTTTTTCTATTATTTTACCTACATTTCCTTCAAGACCATCACAGAAAATAGGGTGAATTGTTCTAATGTGGAACAACTAAGGTCTAGTTTTTGTAGGTCCCCCATAAATACATGTCAGTGAAACTATTGGTTCTGGTGTTATGTCATGTGATCAAAATCCTTTATTTTCTGAATGTGTTATCTATATATATTTCAATATGTCACAAAAGTCTAAAATGCAAAAAATGTCCCACATTAGGGGAAATCACCCTACTTTATAAACACATTAGCTAAATGTCCGTTAACATGGAGAGGTGATATTACTTTGTGACGGACATCTTCTGTGTTTATTAAGTATGTTCTGCTATTATCTGGAAGGAAATATCCATAAAACAATTTAAGAAGTACTGGAAACAAATGACCAGTACATTTACAGTTTTTTAGGGATATTTTTTTACTATATTATAATATAAATATAATATTAGTAGTATAAGTATCAATAGCATGCCATCAGAGATACAGAACCCACTCAGGACATAGTAAGCCTAAACCATTTAGAGCTTATCATTGCAGTCATTCGCACCAGAGCAAATAATGAGGATTCAAATGCTATGGAAATCACCTCCCATAACACAGCGCGTGATGGAAAGAAGGGGAAATGAGAGTGAACAGAAATTAAGTGGGATGAAATCAACTAAGAAATGGAAGGAGAAAGAGATAGATTAGTGAGAACCAGTGAAAGAATGACAGAACGACACGGAGAGGGAGAACTGAAGGAGGGAAAAGAGGTGAAGGACGGATGGGGTGAGAGGGAACTGGCAGAAGACAAGCAAGCCGGTGGGTTTTAGGTGGTGGTGGAGAAGATGGAGGGATGGAAAAGAGGGATGGAGGGATGGGGGGTTGTTCCTCCGTCTTCAGTGACAGGCCCCATTGAATGGGCCTCTATTCTCACTGTCCCCTCCCTCACCCTCCTCTCTTCTCATGCTAATGGGGCCTTCAGTCTCAGAGCCATCCGTCACAGCCTAGAAAGACCTTGGCAGGCCCTTTACGAGCCTCCCACTCGCATAATCCTCCGGCCCACAATCGAGCAGCCAGCAGGGGGGGGGTAGCGGTTGGGGTTGGTGGGGGGTTACGTCCAAGCAGACCTGGGGTAGTGAAAGTGGTTGGACGGTAGGGGCCACCTACACTGTGACCGAGCGAAACACATATTATAACGGACAGAAACATAACATGTCGTGATGAGATGTCAGCCATAGGGGGTTGTGTGGGGGGGTTGTCTCAGACATGTTTGTTTGGGAAGGGGAAAGAGAGGTGTTTGGGGACTAGTGGGTGGATGTCTACATGACCTACTCTGTTAAGATATGTGGGCTGAAGATGCTTTGGGGCTTAAATAGCTGCAGATATAAATACAGAGAGATACCAGTAATGTACCTGACCAGGCTTTTCATTAGTTACCATCTCTTTAGTTTACACTACAAAATTCAAGACAATTAACCTATGAATAGTAAGAATCAGATGTTCTCTGCACATAACCATAGACAGGCTTCTCATTCTGAGCAACGTTTTCTATGGACTGAAGATGGGTCTGACATATCAGAAAACGACCTCTGGTGGCAATCAAGCTAAACTACATTTCCAAAATGCCTTCATCTTTAAATAAATACAGTTTCAAATGGAAAGACAATTGTAACCCCTGAAATGTATTCAGGAAATGTATTTTGAAAGAACTTTAGTCGACAACCCACCCGCCAAAAGAAAAAACTGTAGAACAGGGGTGGGCAAACTTTTTAGCTTGAGGGCCACATTGAGCTTTTGAAACCAAGTGAAGGGCTGTATTTTATAGCGATGCCTGAAAATACCCCTACCCCCTATACAGTTTTGTGTGTATCCTACAGAAAATAAATGTTTTGTTTTCTAACAGCATTTCCTTTATGACTGTAGAATATAATCATTACTGTTTGTTTTAATGGTCAAACTTTGTCCTACAGCTGGGGTGGGCAAATCGCTGTAAAATCCATATTGTAATGTCCCAAGGTCTTGAGAACCAGTGTGACAAAGTTTGAGGGACCTATAAATTAGTAAATAAAACACTGTACATATATGTCAAATATATATCAAATATGTCAACATATTTTTACTATTTCCCTATACATTTTTACAACGCAGCCAACCCCAAAAAAAGTGTTTTAGTGCAGAGTGATGTCCTAACTCCTTGCAGAAATGTTATTTTGTAATTATCACTTCCTGACTCAAAATACTTTCACAAGAGACCATGAAATAACTTAGTAAACTTGGCTTTTTTGATCCATCCATTCACCAGTACACTGACTTAGTTGATGCTCCTATCTACATTTAACATTTTGTACAATTTAGTCATTTAGTAGATGCTTTTATCCAAAGTATAAAGTACAGGGACATCCCCCTGGAAAACAACTGCCCAAAGACACAACACCATTTTGCAGAGTCAGGAATCAAACCGGCAACCTTCAAACTACAAGTCCAACTACAAGACTCCCTAACCACTGAGCTATCTGATGCCCATCTGACGCTATCTCTCCCTACAATCTAGTTCTGGCTAGCAAAATAGGAATAATGACTTTGAGGCATTAATTTTCAAGTGCAAGTGCATCTAAAACATTTTTAGGACACCTACATATATTCTAGATTCATTACACATAAAGTGACATATTTTTCCAAGCCTTTTTTGTTTCAATCTTGATGATAACAGTTTAAGGGCCTAGTCCATGACCAGCATTCAACACTTTGCTATTCGCTATGTTGGGCGCATACTGATACAGCTAAAGCACTGTAGCTCGCAAGCAGGCTAGCTAACAGGCTAGTAGTGGTTGCTGTTCTAATTTTAACTATTTCATGTCAGTGACTTCTTACCCATATCGTCATACAACTTCAGTGTTAAATTGTAGTACACGCTACTCTGACAAACATAAAATTACATTCTCTTTCTTTTTTATTTTTGTGTGTATGAAAACAACACATACTGCAGTACCATTGGTTGCATTTCAGGAGGTCAGGGTCGGCGGGGATCAAAGTGGAGATTATTTTAACTTTGAGTGCAACAGAGAGCTGCTCTCTGAGAGTTGTGCTCAGAGAGTTTTTGCGCCTAGAATTGAGATGTCGCTAGTTTGGGAGTTTTTAACCCTGGTCATGGACAAGGCCATTTACAGCTCATAGAAATGAAAAACATCCAGTATCTCTAAATATTAGAAAAAAGATTTAATAATACAGAAATGTGGACCTTCTGAAACATATTCATGAACTAACTGCATCAATGTGGCATGGCATGGCGCCTGTGGCACTGCTGAGGTGTTATGGAAGCCCAGGATGCTTTGATAGCAGCCTTCAGCACATCTGTATTGTTGGGTCTGGTGTCTCACATTTTCCTCTTGAAAATAGCCCATAGATTCTCTATAGCCACTTTCCGACCAGAGGGATTTTTGCAGTTCCTAGAACATATTGTTCCTATAACCTTTTTTTCTTGTGTTCCGACTGGACCAATTTGGTGATTTTTAAGTTCCTCTGACCGCAGTTCCTGTAACTCTTTCAGCTCCTACTTCAGGGCAGGGTCTTTCCCTTTTCTTTGGTCTACGTTGAATGGTCCAACTTATAAGTCATGTCGTCTGTAAATAAAGCCATGTTGTTTGTGTTAGCAAAACAATACTTGAATTACTTGACTACATGAATTACTACGAGAATGGATGGAATGCTGAACTCGAACGCCATTCGAACTCCATTATGAGTATCCCGGCAAGGCACAACAGGAAAATTCGGATGGCCTACTCCACACTGGTTTGTTGTTGTATGTGGCACTACACTAAAGTCTAGTGACGACGCTATAAAGACCGTTGCGGTGCTTGCGTCACTCCCTTACCCCTTCTACCAGTTCTTATGACCACTTGGCAATTGTGAATGCAAATTACAAAACCGGTTTTGGGGGAAAATAGTTAGTAGAACTGTTTAGAAGTGGACTGTTCCTATAACTACCAAGGGCGGTTCTGCACAGGGGCCTACAGGGGCCGGTGCCCCTGTAAAAATGGCCCTGGCCCCCCCTGTGGCCCCCCCTGAACTGACTGAATAATAAAAAGAAAATGAAATAAATTGATCAAGTTATTACGATTTTATTTGATGGTGCAAAAATGTACCCTTCTGATTAAACAATGGCCCAACCTTGGCCCCCCCAGTAAAATTTGTCTAGAACCACCACTGATAACTACGTTCCTGTAACTACTTGGTAGGAAAGCAGCTTATGGTGTTCAGGTCAGGTGAGTTAGCTGGCCAATCAAGCACAGTAATACAATGGTCATCAAACCATTAGGGCAAGTGCCAAGTCCTGCTGAAAAAGGAAATCAGCATCTCCATAAAGCTTGTCATCAGATTAGCATGAAAACATATCCCAAAGAACGGTCGATTCGTTAGCAATGTGTTATTAACCCCATGGTTCATTTTGCGCTGGAGTTGTCCTTTAAGATATTTCACAACATTTGGTTAACATTTTTTATTTGTGTCATTGAGCAGAGGGGAAAGTAGTGCATTCTGATGAGAATTCCGTAAAAAAAATTGTTACCATAATTTAAATGCTTTAATTATTATGTCCAACAATTTCAATAAAAATATTGAAAAATATAAGAAATTGTAGTCTACCATTACCATAGGCCAGTGAGTACACCCCTCACATTTTTGTAAATATTTGATTATAACTTTTCATGTGACAACACTGAAGAAATAATACTTTGCTACAATGTAAAGTTGTGAGTGTACAGCTTCTATAACTGTGTAAATTTGCTGTCCCCTCAAAATAACTCAACACACAGCCATTGAGGTCTAAACAGGTTGCGGGCATTCTTGTGCATCATCTTTAGAAGAGGCTTCCTTCTGGGACAACAGCCATGCAGACCAATTTGAGATCCAATCAACATCTTGGGTTTGTCTTTTTCCAGAGATTTTCCAATGCATTCGATGGCTTCTTGAGGGCATTCCTCTGTACACTCTCGTATGATCTCGTCAATGGGCTTTTGTCTCCGTGACAGGAAATCCGCATCTCTGTTTGCTGTTTCGGGTCTGTACTTCAATGTGAATCTATAATTTGCCACCTCTGCCACCCAGCGGTGTCCTGCTATATTGAGCTTTTCTGACCTTGTGACAAAGGTCAGGGGAATATTGTCAGTATATACAACAAAGTCAGGTGCATAGAACAGGTAGTCACGAAAATGTTCTGTGATGGTGCATTTTAGTGCCAGGAATTCTAATTTGCCAGAATGTAGCTTGTAATTCTTTTCTGCCGGTGACAATGTCCGTGAGCCATAGGCAATGATCCTAAGAACACCCTCTTGACGCTGGTACAACACTGCTCCTAAGCCCTCTTCTGCGGCATCTAGGTAAAGTACAAAGGCTTTTCCAAGTCTGGATATGCCATCACTGGTGGGGTTGTCAGCTGATCTACCATTCTATTCAGAATTTCTTGGTGAATCCTTGTCCACTTAACAGGGTGGGATAGTGGCAACTGAGCAAACTTACGGCTCACTTTCTTTTTCTTTTGGCTTTGCATCTGTTCAGACTTAGACTTTGCTAACATGTCTTACAGAGGTTTGGCTATCCTGGAGAAGTCTGGTATATAGGATCTATAGTAACTGAGGAAACCCATCCGCTCTCTCACCTCTTGCACAGTGGTTGGTGTCTCATGCTTCAGTGCTTGAACTGCTTTCCCCTCTTTGGGATTCATCTTGTATCCCTCTGCAGAGATTACTCGACCCACACAACAGACCTCACTTCTGAAAAAGTAGCCTCAGTTTTATACCACACTCTCTTTGCGTCGCAGTACCTGTCTCACATTTTGGATGTGTTGTTCAAAGCTGGAGCTAAACCCTTACACATCATCCAAATACGGAACACACACTTTATCTCTCAGATCTCCCAAGCATCTCTCCATGTAGCACTGAAAAGCTGCGGGCGCATTAGTAAGTCGAAACAGGATCCGCACCCATTCATACAGTCCCCATGGGGTTATGAATGTGGTGCACGGTCTGCTTTTCTCGCTCATGAAGTCCTGGTGGTAAGCCTTGCCCTGGTCCAACACCATTAACCAGGAGTTGCCCCCCAGGTTTTTCAGGATCTCCTGTATCCTTGGGATTGGATGCCGATCTGGCTGTGTTTTCCTATTCAGCAGTCTGTAGTCTATGCACAAGCGTAGACCTCCATCTTGCTTCCTGACACATACTACTGGTGAAGAATATGAAGAACAAGATTTCTGGATCTAGCCTCGACTGAGTAAGTCCTGTATGTGAGTTTTCACTTCTTAGGGATAGCATTGTATGTTCTTTGCATAGGCACATTGTCTTTTAATTGTATGTCCATATGCAAATCTTTGATACACCCTGTGTCCCAATCATCCTTAGCAAAAACATCTCATTCCTCTCTGAGCATTTATTGTACCTGTAGCCGTTGGTCATCTGACAGATGGCTCAGGTCCACAGGTGGGTCCCAGGGCTCAGCTTGTGGCATCTGGCTGGATTTCTGTGCAAGTGAGGTGACACTGCGTTCTCATGTCTGCGATGGGTAGATGGCATCAACACTGTGCAACCATCCAAGTGTTGTGTGACTACACAGCATGATGTCATTGTGCGTCATTATTTCAACAGTAACCTCTACCATTATCTTTTAAAGGGAGCTGAATTAACTGCTCTCTGATGACTAGGCCGGTTGGCCATGGTGTCTCATGGTTCAGCTCCAACACTACATGTGACACACTCAACACTCTCTTATTTAGCCGGCCGCATGGCACTGCTACCACTTTGTTTTTTGGGATGGTCACTGGATGTCTACCTACTCTGGCTATGTGGGGTTTGTTCTCAAGCTTTTGTTTCTTTAAAACAGACAAAACAGCTCTCACCATTTTGTGCCCTACCTCCAGTGCTGAGCACACCCTTTCCACCATGTGACCAGAAGGAGTACAGTCTCCACAGGTGTCGTTCACCAATTCTAGTTCTTCAATCACATTAAAGCCAATGATGGGGGGTTCAATGTGACTACTGGTGACCAAGATTGGGACCACGACAGGTTTGTCACTCATCCCAGCCACAGCATTCATAGACAAGGTGAATTCAATTTCCAACATATGGAATGTCTGTTCCATATGCAGCTGAAAGCTCCAGTGCTCCCTCCTCAAGCAGCTCCTCCACTGGTTCACCTTAACATCTGGTTCTCCACTGGTTCACCTTAACATCTGGTTCTCCACTGGTTCACCTTAACATCTGGAAGGTATTTTCTTCTCCAGTTTGCTTCCACTATTGATACTTGTGAACCGGTGTCCCACAGAATTGAAGTGTCAACTCCCCCTAGGGAAGCTCCAACTAGGCATCTCTTCCCTACTAGCTTGGCTGTTTGTCGTTGCTTACCAGTGAGGGATGCTCTTAAGCTGAACAGATCCACATTGTCTGTGTTGTCAGCAGGGTTAATCAGAATTTCAATTTTATTTGTACTGGCTGAGCATTTATCATTCTACAACCTGGTGCCCAGTGTTCTGCGCTGCCACACTTATAACAGTGACTACACCTTCCATCCAGGTTGGACAATTGGCACTGCTGACATTGTCTACTATTTACAGTCTTTGGCTGCGGTCAATATTTTTGGTTTGGCTGTTCACTCATGCTCATTGGTTGAGGCGTAGAGGTCTGGTGGAGACTAGCAATTTGAGTGGTGAGTTTCTGAATTTCTTCACATACAGCCTTATTACCTTGGTCAACCTTTTCCATTAGGGTATCACGTTTGTTCGTCTCACAGTGTTTATTCTTATTTTTTGGTCTGTGCATATAGCTTTCCTTTCCACATTTCTCAATTTTCTCACTAACCGCTGCAATTTTGATAATTTTTGCTTTTGACGTAGTTGAAAACCTTTTCTTTCTTTCTAGTTCCAGGGTGTAAGCAGCAGTCATTTTCTCCAAAAGGACTTCATCTTTAACTTTCAGATTCTGTAAGTATGGCTTAATGTTTGCATGGATGGCGTCATCATGGAGGTTAGTGAGTAATGTTTGGAGGAATTGACTTTGGATTAGCTCTGTGCTGTACTTTAAAACAGATTTAACTCTTTCTGAAGCAAGACAATTTGTTGTGTCAGATCCATGGCTCACACAAAAAATTGAATGGGTGTTTCTTATGTATATTGATGCGTGAGGGAGTGGTCTGTAGCATCCTTCTCAATGTAATGAGTCCGTAATATCTGTCTGAGAGCTTGCAATGACAAATCAACTCTACTTTCAAGATAACTCTTCAGTGTTATTCCTGGAGTTATATCTTGAATGACAGCTGCTAAAACATCTCCCTCATCACATCCTTTTTTCAGTGCTCTTTGGATTTGTCTTTTTAAACTAGTGTACACTAATTTATCCTTTTGAGTTGGTTCTCCAATTTGTCAATTTTTTTAAAATTATTTTCTCCTTGTTCATTTGGATTACTGGGTGCGATATTATTTTCAACCACCGTGTAGAGCAGTGGTCCTCAAACCCTTCCATGGAGGGCCTAGTGTATGCAGGTTTTTGCTTTTACCTTGTACAAGCCTGATGGAGTAGCTCACTAATTGGATAGGATCTCCCCTCACCTGGCAGTCTAGGTCCTAATTATGCTCTAATTGAAGGGAAAGACCAAAAACCAGCATACACTAGGCCCTCCATGTAAGGGTTTGAGGAACACTGGTTTAGAGCTCTTACGCTATTTGTTGCAGAGCCGTATATATAGAGAGTTTGGCCAACTCAAATCATGGGAGCCATATTGTATACCGTCGTCAGATGACTCTACAGTGTAAGCCTATGGGGTGAAAATGGTATCTTGAAATAAATCGCTTATTTTCTCTATAAACAGGCATATACATGTTATTATCAACATTTGTCAATATGTACAAGGCCCTTACGAAAACATTCCAGTGTATATTTACCTTCTATATCGTCAATGGGCCTCTAAAAAATGCTCATTGTAGTGAGTGAACACTTCGCCTAATAAGTCTCTGAGCAGTGTTTACCTTTTTCTCTTCAGCCTCCCAAGTCCTGACGTAATCTTTCGTAGTTCATCCATCGCCGAGGACAGGTTAAACTTTCTCGATGTCAAAAATTGTAATGGTAACTAGTCCTGCATTGTAATGTACTGCATTGTTACGCTATTATTATTATTATTAACAGACAACAATAAACCCTTCTCATATTGTAGCCTAAAAAAACACATTCATTTCACATTGAGCTCCCACACGTTTCGCCTTTTTGGTTTGCTTTCAATGCAGCCAAACATGCAACAGTTGGGCATTTTCTCAGTGATTTATGTCATTTTTTAAAGAATTTATTAAAATTTTCCACTATTGCCTGCACTATGTCAATGGGAATCAGATGAACGTTGGTATCCAACATGGAGTCCACGAAACACGTGACCACCTCGGAATCAATCGCTCAACGGGATAGCTCAGAACATTAAATTCCCTAGTTGGCCAAACTCTATATATACGGCTCTGATTTATTGGGATACACCATTATCATTATTTTTCCCTTTGATCTTGTCAATTTTGTCTTTTACTTGCAGCAATAGAGACATCCTTTCATCCTCTTGTGATATAACATCTTCCCCTTCTAGATACTGGAGAATATGCCTCTTCAGCTTACAAGATCTTTGTCCCTTTCTTCAGTGGTGTAAAGTAACTAAGTATTAATACTTCGTTACTGTACTCAAGTATTTTTTCGTGTATCTGTACTTTACTTGAGTATGTATCTGTCTGCCAACTTTGTACTTTTACTTCACTACATTTTATTACAACAATTGATACTTTTACTTCTTTACATTTTCCAAAACAAAGTCGTTACTCGCTACAAAATTAAAATTAGTCGTATTGGAGGAAATGCCCAAACCAATGATTTACTAATATCTCTGTTAAGTCGTTATACAATCGCTTTAGCCATGCATTTAATATTGAGCAAATCAATGTGAATCCCCACCCACCAAGAGCTGTAGTGTCGTCCCGAGTATACGGAAGTATAAGCTTTTTATTTACTATTTTTCTTTCAGTGGTCACGATTGGTTACACCTTTTCCCCTCATTTAAGTATACGTGATATGTTTTCCCTAAAGATACTGTAAGAATCCGTCCAAGAAGTTCAGTGGTGGTATACGCTACAGTTTATCAATTAGCTGACAACATTGTAGCCTATCCTCATTTTAAGCGCCGCTGTGTGGACGGCGGGAACGATGTATGAATATTCCATAAACTGAAAATGTGCAGCGCGCATTGGAACAGCCTGCGCCAATCAGAGTGACATGTCGAGAGAAAAAATGATGCCCGACTGAACCCAGTACGTAGTCCATCCCTTCTTCACCCATGAAGGTAGTATCTACTTGCTAACTTGCCAAACAGCCTGCAGTTAATTTTAGTTTGGCCAAAGTGAAACACTGCATTTGTTAGCTTATCAGCAGTCAGCTAAATATCACAGACCTAATAATGTTGTTTAGTGGCAATACATTGTTTGCCTTCACATCATAATGTATTAGCATTAAATGCAATATTAGATTTGTGTTCCATGATTAGGATGTTAGATTATGAAGGGCTATGTTGAAAACCATCCTCTCTAGCTAGCCTTTTTGATGACTGTGTTTTTGTATGTTTGGTATTATGCCTATTGTTGACAACAAGTTTATCAGGCAACATATTCAGGGAAATTGGGAATGATATTACATCAGATATACTATACTACTATAGTACTGTAAGGCATAATAGAATTTCCCTATTTTATTGATTTGCTTATTGCTGATAAGCAATTTAATTTGGTCCAAAATTGTTTTGTGAAATACTATACATTAGATTGTGGCATGTTTCGATCCTTTCAATGACACACAAATAATGTTAATAAATCAAAATCATATGAAACATTAATGAAATTATATACTTGTAGACTTCATTGTTTAACTAAGTACAACTTAAATCATTTCATATAGGCTATCATAATATAATGATGTTGTAGGTCAACTAAATAATCAAAATAATAACAATTCTCAACCGTGTCACGGTTGCAATTTGTTTTGTTTGTGTTTGGGTGCCTTTGTTTTTCTCATTTCAGCACATGCAGTTTAAATGTTCTGTGAATGGCCGTGCCCTCCCAGATGTGTTTACAAAGTATAGCTTTAGCCCCGAACTATCAGATCAGGTTCACTAATGACTGACTTGTTGATTAGTAGTTGAATCCGGTGTGCTCGCTCGGTTATAGTTTAAGTATATGGACTGGCTGGTGGCACCTAAGATGTTTGAGAACCACTGTCCTACAAAGGTTTATGAAATATTTCCCCGAACATTTGGGTTCAGATTATGGCTTGACTACTTTGAAACTAAAATGTATGGTATACAGGTATTGTATCACAAGTTCAAGTTGATGGTTCATGTTAAATGTGATGTAGGGAGACAATTAATAAAGCTTGGAGAGAGAAATAAAACAATTTCTGTCTTTTTTCTTCTCTTTGTGTCACGTTTCCTCCTTTGAATGGATAGAGACAGGCGCGAAGGTTGCAATACTCAAATAGCACTTTTATTAAACCAACAAAACAATACTGCCACGTGGGGCTTTCTTAAAGAATAAAAGGAAACACTCAGGAACACGTAACAGGAGCACATTGACGAACAAGGGAGGAAAGCAAACACACACACTAAATACCAAAAGTAATGAAGACTAATACACAACACCTGGACATGGGAATAACTACACCGTGATCTATAGGTTGACTGAAACA
>JACXGM010009538.1:7661-20451 GCA_016801145.1 Umbra pygmaea
TATGAATCACAGCTACTGAAAGTCTTACCTGTAGTAAGAATATAAATGGAAATATGAATGACAGCTACTGAAAGTCTTACCTGTAGTAAGAATATAAATGGAAATATGAATCACAGCTACTGAAAGTCTTACCTGTAGTAAGAATATAAATGGAAATATGAACCACAGCTACTGAAAGTCTTACCTGTAGTAAGAATATAAATGGAAATATGAATCACAGCTACTGAAAGTCTTACCTGTAGTAAGAATATAAATGGAAATATGAACCACAGCTACTGAAAGTCTTACCTGTAGTAAGAATATAAATGGAAATATGAACCACAGCTACTGAAAGTCTTACCTGTAGTAAGGAGTGCATCTTTGACATCTCTAATGGCCATGCCAGGGGCATTTTGATTGGTTCCTATTGGGATGTACTAACAGTATTGAACTGCGTTGAGTTCGGGGAGGTTCTTGTGAACATCACTTTTTAAAACACAGGCCTTGAATGGTATTAAACAGAAACACACACCCTGCTCCCTGTCTGTCTCAGTACACACTAGGTCTGATTGATTTGCAATAGTGCTTGAATCGTACAAGGTGTTGTATGTGGATAGAACACAGCTGCTGACCAGCCTTCATCACAGGGCACAACAAAGTGTCCGTTTTCTTCCTCTCATTGACTGAACCCATCCCTAAAGTTTCTCAGCATAATGTTCTCGACTCGCTTTGGCTTTCCCATGTCGTATGTAGCTTTTCCTTTCACTAAGGCTGGTTGGCGTATAAATTGTGATATTATAGTGATTTCAATCAAGGCCTTTTCAGCAGGCTGAACGGCCACTGTGAAGAGATTTCGGTTCACTGTTACTGCCAATGAATGATCTGGATCTAGCAGGACTCTGACCTTCTCCGCCCCTCCCCTCAGGTGCTGTCCCTGGGAGCTGACGTGTTGCCGGAGTACAAGCTCCAGGCGCCTCGCATCCACAAGTGGACCATCCTCCACTACAGTCCCTTTAAGGCGGTGTGGGACTGGGTCATCCTACTGCTGGTAATCTACACGGCTGTCTTCACCCCTTACTCTGCCGCCTTTCTGCTCAACGAGGTAGAGGACGAGCTCCGGCGCTCGTGCGGCTACACCTGCAACCCCCTGAACGTAGTGGACCTGGTAGTGGACGTCATGTTCATCGTGGACATCCTCATCAACTTCCGGACGACATACGTCAATCACAACGACGAAGTCGTCAGCCAACCGGGACGCATCGCCCAGCACTACTTCAAGGGCTGGTTCCTCATTGATATAGTGGCGGCCATCCCCTTTGACCTGCTCATATTCCGCGCAGGCTCTGATGAGGTGAGGGATGATAATAGTTCTCAAATCTGTCCCTCGTGATTTGTTCTGCTTTGAATATGAACTCTGTTGTGCCTTCCCTCAGCCCCAGACGACCACTCTGATTGGCCTTCTGAAGACGGCCCGGCTGCTTCGATTGGTGCGCGTGGCACGGAAGCTGGACCGCTACTCTGAGTATGGTGCCGCCGTTCTCTTCCTCCTTATGTGCACCTTTGCCCTCATTGCCCATTGGCTGGCCTGTATCTGGTACGCAATTGGAAACGTGGAGCGCACCAGCTCGGCACGAATCGGAGGCATGAAGATTGGGTGGCTGGACAACCTGGCTGAACAGATTGGGAAACAGTACAACGACACCGACCCTGCCTCTGGGCCATCCACTAAGGATAAATATGTCACAGCGCTTTACTTTACCTTCAGCAGTTTGACCAGCGTGGGCTTTGGCAACGTCTCCCCCAACACAAACCCTGAGAAGATCTTCTCCATCTGCGTCATGCTTATCGGATGTGAGTGGGTCATGTCTCCTTTTATCAAAAACGTGCCCGTTTGTGAAAAGTGTTTTAATGCATTGCTGCTTTGTTTTAGATGTAGTGTAACCGCTATCCATTTAGAGAGACGTGACACCTCTGAAATCTCACATTTCTGAAATGTCATGTTTCTGAAGTGTTGTGTCTCTGAAATGTAAATTCATGTGTCTGAAATGTATTTCTGTATTCTCCTGAAGCTCTGATGTATGCCAGTATCTTTGGTAACGTGTCGGCCATCATCCAGAGGCTGTATTCTGGCACGGCCCGCTACCACACCCAGATGCTGAGGGTCAAAGAGTTCATCCGCTTCCATCAGATCCCGGAAGGACTACGTCAGAGACTGGAGGAATACTTCCAGCATGCCTGGTCCTATACCAACGGCATTGATATGAATGCTGTGAGAACCACACACACAAACACAAACCAACACACACTTTTACCCCCGAGTATGCAGTGTTTTTAACTATATAAACATTTGGCACTTGTAGGGTGACCTAGTGGTGTCCTGAATGGTAGTGGATAGATAGTGTGTTCTGCTGATTGGCAGAAGAAAATGCCTTAGGCTTCTACCACACAGGAACATGACGTAGCAGAGCCTGTCGATTCAATCTGAACAGCGTTCATCACAGTTGTCAACAAAGTGCAACGACTGACAAATCATCCCTCTCTTCTCTCTTCCTATCCCTCGCTTTTCTCTCTCTCTCTTCTTCTCTCTTTCCATGTCTCTCTCTCTGTCTCTATAGGTGCTAAAGGGTTTCCCTGAGTGTCTGCAGGCTGATATCTGCCTCCATCTGAACCGCAGCTTGCTCCAGAACTGCAGGGCTTTCAAAGGGGCCAATAAGGGCTGTCTGCGGGCTCTGGCCATGCGCTTCAAGACCACCCATGCCCCACCGGGGGACACACTGGTGCACATGGGGGATGTCCTTTCTGCCCTCTACTTCATCTCCAGAGGGTCCATTGAGATCCTAAGGGATGACGTGGTGGTGGCCATACTGGGTATGCTGAAGGGGGTGGGGCCAGACACTGTGATGCATCGTGGTTCTCTTTCTTAAATCTTTCCCTCATATAGATAAGTGGTTTGGTGCATGCCATGTCATCTGCTATGTCATCTGTTATGTCATCTGCTATGTCATCTGTCGGTCAGTGCATCAGTCTCCCTCTGCCTCGTTTCCCCACACTGAGAACACACTGTGACGCTGTCTAGCCAGCGGTGTTTGGGCATGGCTCCACTTCCATTCCACAGTGTCATTGATTACCAATAGGCCGATGGCTCAGAACCTCGCTAGGCCGTCTGGTTTTAATTTGTCTCCCCTATGCTCTGTAAGTGGAAACAAATTCAGGCTTAGTTGGAGTATTGTAGAGCATTAGCTTTTCTTACTGTATGTCTACAAATCAACTAATTATTAATAAAAAGAATCCATCCGTGATTCACACCCCATTTGACATGGTTAGTTTTTATCAATGAATATGTCATTAGTCCTGATATCTCAGAGTTTTTGTAGTGAAATGGGCCTTGACTTTCTCTCTTCTCCTCATTGTCTCTTCACTCACCTCAGCTTCTTCTTGACATCTTTTCTACTTCTCATCCCTTTCTTTCTCTATATCCTGTTCTCTCTATCTCCATAGGTAAGAATGATATCTTTGGGGAGCCCATCTATCTGTTTGGGCGTCCAGGGAAGTCCAGCGCGGACGTCAGGGCCCTGACCTATTGTGATCTCCACAAAATCCTCAGGGACGACCTATTGGAGGTGCTGGACATGTACCCAGACTTCTCTGACTGCTTCTGGACCAACCTGGAGATCACCTTTAACCTCCGAGATGTGAGTCCAACAAATCTGCTCGCATAATTTGTATTATTTACTGCACTATTTGTTAGTTGAACATTTTGGTGTGTTAAAATGAAAGTGGATGTGGTAACATGGGTAAGTTGTGGGTACATTACTGAAGCTACTGTGTATTAGGTAGACAGAGTAAACCAGGCCACCCCCAGTGAGGACTCTCAGTGCGGATACCCACGATCACGGCCACGACGCAGGAGAAACCGGCCTGGTGAGTGTGTGTGTTTATATGTATATGGTTAACTAACCTCAAAGGGATAAAAAAAATAAACACAAAGAAAGATAAACAACGGTGTGCACACACCGTCAAACAGTAGACATGTGACGGCAAGCTTAGATGTTGATGTTGACTCAATCAAATCCTATGTGATGCCGAATTGGGACATTCTATAGACTAATAATAATAATAATGCATCACCAACTTGAGAAGCACCAGTAACCGCAGTTTTCATGCAAAAGTCATTAATATGACTAGTGCGAGAGCCACCGAGATAACAAGGTGCATCAGTGTTTTCATGGCAACCAATTGTTGTATTTAATATCTCTTTCTCTAAATGTATACATAGATTTTTGTTTTTTTATAATGTGTTGATGGTTATGGCATATTTCTCTAAATGTGTTCTGTTTTTTTAGGTCTTGCTAGTGTAATGGAACAAATTTAAAAAAATTAAAATCTTGCCTTTATTACAATGTAAAACCCCTGCCAATGTGGTACTAATTTTACATAGTGTACGAAGGTACCAGCGTCCAGCCTTTTGACCAGACTGACAGAAAGACTGAGTTGAAACAACCTTCAAGGGATGTGCAGCATTTTGACTGAGAAATAATGAAAGGGACACTTTTTCATTTATAATTTGTCTAAAATCTAATTTGATAAAAGAATTGTGAGAAATGTTTTTTTCTGAAACCCGTATCGTGAATCGTATTGCATCGTGAGTAGAGTGAATCGTATCGCATCGTGAATAGAGTGAATCGTATCGCATCGTGAGTAGAGGGAATCATATCGCATCGTGAGTAGAGGGAATCGTATCGCATCGTGAGTAGAGTGAATCGTATCGCATCGTGAGTAGAGTGAATCATTGTGGCATCAGGTTGAAGAGTTTGTTGTTGGGTGATTGTAGTATTTGATGATACACCAAGCCTTCTAAGTAGAGCTCCTGGATGTAGCCAGTCAGGATGCTCTTGATGGTTCCACAGTTGAATTTTGTGAGGATCTTTGGGCTCATGCCAAAGCATCTCAGCCTCCCAAAGAAGAGACGCTGATATGCTTTCTCTACAAGATTGTTACAGATTGTGGATCAAGATCAACAAGTTTGTTGATGTGGACTCTGAAGATCTTTAAGTTCTCTACCTGCTCCACCCCAGCCTCATTGTTGAGGATGGAGGTGTGCCCTCTTCTCCGCTTCCTGTAGTCCATGCTCAGCTCCCTGGTTTTGCTGACGTTCGTAGTGAGCTTGTTGGCATGGCATCATGTTGCCAGGTCAATGACCTCTTCCTTGTAGGCATTCTCATCATCGTAGGTGATCTGGTCCACCACCATCATGTAATCTGCAAACTTGATGATGGCTTTTGGGCTGCATGTCGCCATCCAGTCGTGTGTACAAGGAATACCGGAGTGGGCAGAGTATGCACCCCTGTGGGGCCCCTTGTTTAGGGTCTGTGTCAGATATGTTGTTGCCCATCTTTACCAGTATCCAGAGAGGAACACCAGTTTGATTATGAGCAGAGCTGCCAACTTCTGAAGATAGCTTGGCGTGAGTAACGAGCATTGCTGTCACCATCGAAAAATCAACAGATGGCTGACTTGGATATTCATGCATCGGAAATAGAGATGTGGTCTGAGATCTGGGTCAGTTGACTGTGTCACACGATCAATGCGTGAGTGTTGGCAGCTCTGGGTATGAGCATGTAGGTTATTGTTGTTTTGAAGGTGGAGCTGTAGTCAGTGTTTAGTAATCTCACACAGGCTCTTTTTCTCTAGGTGGGAGAGTGCTGTGAAAGGGTATCATCTGTTTACCTTATGGTGTGATATGCAAGGGGGTTAATAGTGTGTCTAGGGTGATTTTTCTCTCCCCTAAATCCCCTGATATCAGAGTGTAGATAAGGGAAAGGTCTCTGTCTGTCCATGCGCTTGTGCATTCGTACTTCACATGTACAGTATGTGACAGCTATTTCCTTTGGCTCTGCAAAGCATTTTTTTATTTAAATTCTGTGAAAGACGTCTTAATCTTGACTAGTGACATTTTCATAATTGTATTGATTAGCCCGTGAAGAGACCCAGAAACTCAATTTAAACGTGTGCTTGCATACGTGTACCCCATTAATTCATTTACAATTTTCACCCTCTTCTGAAGCTCAACAGGAGTGTTTATATCTCTGGATCTGGGAGTTGCTGGTTCGATCCCATTTCAGGGGCTTTAATTTGATTCAATTATTTTTTATTTGCCTACTCAGTCAAAACAGTACTTTTTTCTGTTCTAAAACACTTTCCTAGTTAACAAGATGAATAGGGATCAGGCTATATTCTCTGTTTTAGCTAATGTTGCCAACTCATTCAAATCTGTGTATAATTCAAGAATATCTACATGCATTTCCCCCACAGAAAAAGAGGGGGACAACAAGTTTACTGATGCATTGTTTTGATGTGGCACACGACCAGTCTTTCCAAGCACTTCATTAGATATGGTGTACAATCAAGTAATTCAATTGTCAACATTTTATGAGACATCTTCGCCTGTTTAGCCCACAATCTAGTAGCAGGCAAAACAATATCAGAGAAAATATAGAATATAAGCAGTGTTACAGTTAGTGGTACTGGTGGTCACTCTGTGCTGGCCGTGTACAGATGGAATGGACCGTGAGGATTCGTTTCCAGATCCGCCCTGTCCAATGGGGAACCACAGTGGTCCAAACACCGAGTCCCACTGGGAAGGCATGCACAGCAGCAGCTGCTCCCGTTCCAGTGACCATGACCAGGAGTCTCTGGAACACAGCAGAGCAGAGCTGTCCTCCCCCAGGGGCAACACCAGTGACTACCAAACTGCTGTGGTCAGCCTGTTGCCCCCCACCGTACACTCAGCTGGGCCGCCCATGGAGAGAGGTCTTCAATACACAGGTAGAGAGACACTGAGGTGTACTGTCAATACCCCAATACACAGGTAGAGAGAGTCTGAGATATACTGTCAATACCCCAATACACAGGTAGAGAGACACTGAGGTGTACTGTCAATACCCCAATACACAGGTAGAGAGACACTGAGGTTTACTGTCAATACCCCAATACACAGGTAGAGAGAGTCTGAGATATACTGTCAATACCCCAATACACAGGTAGAGAGACACTGAGGTGTACTGTCAATACCCCAATACACAGGTAGAGAGACACTGAGGTGTACTGTCAATACCCCAATACACAAGTAGAGAGACACTGAGGTGTACTGTCAATACCCCAATACACAGGTAGAGAGAGTCTAAGATGTACTGTCAATACCCCAATACACAAGTAGAGAGAGTCTGAGATATACTGTCAATCCATTGGTGGATTACCTTTTGACATGATTTGTCTAGGAGTGTAAGAGCAGTATACTCTACTGTATTACACCTGTTTAATTGCTCTCTACTTCCCAGCTGCCCCCTTCAACACTCCAGTCCCTGGGATGTATGGTTGTTGGTCTGACCAGAGGACCAGCCAGCTGACAGACCCCCAGCGGCGCTGCTCTTCAGCCAGGGCCCCACACCACCCTCTTCCCTGTGCAGAGGACAGGCCGACTGAACTAGAGTCCAGGCTGGAGCTGCTACAGACCCAACTTCACAGGTAAGAGGGAGAGGGAGCTAATTTATACAGGTAAAGGTAACAGAATAACTGGAGAAGAAGCAAACATGTACTCTAGGAAGAACCAAATACAGGTCAGAGATTAAAAACTGATTGATGTCATTAATCCATGGACTTTAATCCCTCACCCTGTTTCTAAACTTTGCTTTGCCCAGACTGGAGACACGTATGACTGCAAACATCAGCCTGGTCCTCCAACTGCTCCAGAGACAGTCCACCCCAGTTCCCCCAGCCTACAGCGCTGTGTCGCCAAGTCGTCACCCTGCTCAGCTACCCCACACCACCACTCTATACACCACTGCAGGCTCAGGCCTCCACAAGCTCTCCTCCACACACACAAACCAGAATGAAAGCACGCCAGTGCCTCCACAGGTGGGTACTGGTATGACAGGCATGGAACATACAGTGTACTCCCTAGTGGGTGTTTTTTTAGACACAGATTAAGCTTATTTTTTATGTCCAGTGTGCTCATTTATCAAGCGTGCACAAATCTGTGCATAAACCATGCATGCGATCATTTCTACGCGAAGTGTGGGATATATCAATATATACATTCCCTAGAGAATGTATGTAACTCTACACATAACCTTGACCATGCATACGCACAGGTGAAAAGTGGTGGAATATGGGAACTGCTTCTGAAATTTAGGCTAGTTCATGTTTTGTTTTTTTAATGTGTGAATTCAAAATAATTAAGTAAGGTTTAAATTTTTAAAAAATTCTGATGAGAATTCATGTAATGCTCTTCTAGGCTATGGTACCTACTTCATGGAATTTGACCACATCCATTATTTGCTAATAATACTCATGTATAGTAAATTGTTAACTTATAGATGTGTTAAACCATTTTTGAATTATTATGCAATGGGAGGCTGATCCTCAGATGTAGGACCTTTCCAGAACACTTTTAGAGCCTTTCTTCAGAGACATACTGTAGGACCATTTTGCAGAAAGTACTGTACAGTGACTCAGTACTCAAAATCTGAAGTATATTGGACAGACAAATAAATATAATAAAGTCCTCCTCTGGTTACTGGTACAGGCACTTCTTAGTAGGAACTCACCCAGAACTACACTGTGTGCACAATTATTAGGCAAGTCAGTATTTTGACCATATCATTATTATACATATGTTCCAACTCCAAGCTGTATAAACTGGAATGCTTATTGGATTTAAGCAGATCAGGTGATGTGTTTTGTATAATGAGGGAGGGTGTGGCCGAAAGAGATCAACACCCTATATCAAGGGTAAATGGGCCAAAAAAGACAATTAACAGACTCAGAAAAGTCAAAAATGTAAAAAAGTATTTCAAAGGGATGCAGCACTCTTGAAACTGGTAATATGTTGTGGCGTGATCACAGAACCATCAAACATTTTGTTGCAAATAGTCTACAGGCTCCCAAGAATCGTGTTGAGAAAGAAACTCAAATTAACTGCCAAAGATTTGAGAAGACTCAAACCTGAAGCTACCAGGAACCCATTATCCTCCAGTGCTGTCATATTCCAGAACTGCAACCTACCCTGAGTGCCCAGAAGTACAAGGTGTTCAGTGCTCAGAGACATGGCCAATGTTAGGAAGGCTGAAATCCAACCACTTCTGAACAAGACACAATATCTGAAGACAGATTTTTCAAAGGTTTTATGGACTGATGAGATGAGTGACTCTTGACGGATCAGAATGATGGGCCTGTGGCTGGATCAGTAACGGGCACAGAGCTCCACTTCTGGGTTGAAGATGGACTCAAACTCAACTCACAAACCTACTGCCAGTTTTTAGAATACACTTTCTTCAAGCACTGGTACAGGAAAAAGTCTGCATCTTTCAAGAAGACCATGATTTTTTTGCAGGACAATGCTCAATTGCATGTATCAAAGTACTGTAGTTTGTGGCTAGCCAGTAAAGGCCTTAAAGATGAAATAATAATGACTTGGCCTCCTTCCTCACATGACATAAACCCTATTGAGAACTTGTGGTCTCTTCTTAAATGGTTGATTTACGGTGAAGGAAAACAGTACACATCTCTGTACAGTGTCTGGGAGGCTGTGGTTGCTGCTGCACAAAACGTTGATCGTCAACAGATCAAGGAACTGACAGACTCCATGAATGGAAGGCTTATGACTTATTGAAAAGAAGGGTGGCTATATTGGTCACTGAGTTGAAAAACTTAGTTGCATAATTATTCTGCACACTAATAGTTGCCAAACAAATGTGCATACATACTGTAGATATTCACCAAAGAAAGCCAAGACCTCACTTTTACTTCCTTAACCATTCAGGTTTGAGGTGTATTTATATTTTGGATTGACCGAGAGCACTGTAGTTGTTCAATAATAAAATGAATCCTCAAGAATACAACTTGCCTAATAATTGTGCACACAGTGTAACATTTCCATACAGTATTACTCATAGTGCTCCAATGGTTGGACTCGAGACATTCCTTTATTTAAATTGGTAATGGGTTCGTAAAAACAATTAAAAAATATTTGGCACCCAGATTGACTTTAAAGCACCATGCCAAGAAGAGTGTGTGAACAGAACAGCCTTCCACTAAATGTACAGTACAGGAGATGCACATAAAACACACTGCTGGATATGAAGGTATCAAATGGAATGCACGGCTGGATCATTCTGCAGAAGTACATGGATGGCATTTAATAGCACCTACAGTAGGCTACATGAAGGAGCTCCTGAGGATTGGATGGCTATTAGTGATGGTTGATTATACCGTGCTCATTTGCAGAACGGCATATTTTCCAAAGACACATCAATAGCAACAATGTACTTTTTACTGGTCAAGCGAGCAACATGGAGCGAGCCAAATAAATAATGTTGTCATACACTCAACATGTTACACTATGGTACCTATAAAGTACCTCTTAATCTCAGAAAGATAATATTTCTTTAATACAAACTAACATTATCGCCCACCACGCCCCAGGACCTATAGGTAGTGAAACAAAAAAGATATATACATTTAATTGTTAATATTACTATTATTAACACCATCACACACACATACACATGTACACAATACATACATACGTTTAATAAAAACAAAAAGTTTAAAACCAACAACAATGAACAAATACCATTTAAGCCAGACTCTTATGGGTTTTGGCAGCAAAGCACCACTGGTTTAAAGTGTCTTCCTGAGAGCATCATGAATGCGATCTGTAGACATGTTCATATAGATTACATCCAGGAATGTAAGGATCTATTGACAGATAGAATGTAGATGTTTCCATCAAAATGCAACCATTTTCTCAGTGACAGTAAGGACAGCACGGAGAATACGCCTTTGACAAAGTGATAAATGAAGAGCAGAAACGTATGTATAAATGTACCAGGTTTGACAAGCAGGCAAGGTGTACAGGCAGCATCCCCTTAAGATCTTCATGTTTACGAGTTGAATATGTTATAAATAAAAAAAATATGTAAAAACTAAAAGAATGGTTCATGTCTGGATGGTGTCATTTCCACAAGTAGTAAGAGGAAGTGGTTTATATGAGGTTGGTAGCAAAAACGGACAAATTCTACCTGTAAAAGGTCACTTGAACGTGTAGAGAACGCGGAAGCAATTACGAGTGGACTAGGTTATTTTACGTATGAGAGAAACAACAAATAATGAATCTGATGCACAGCATACAGACTGGTTACAAAATAATAATGACCCACCTTTGTGTCGGTCTGGGAGGCTTTTATGCTCCTAGTCTGAATCAGTCTGGAGATCAGTGAGATCAGCTGTGCCACATAACACACTGCTCACCCTCCCTTGTCCCCTCTTTACTGTAGTGTGGCAGCCACGCTCCACCAACTCATGAAAGTAACCTTTTACTTGTATTTATTATTCAACACAGAGTCTTGTGAATAGGATGTTGGGTCAGTCACCAAGGTACACCATAGGCCTTAAGGGCAGACCTGAGTTGTAAGTAAAAGAAGAAACAATGAGACTAGTAAATTGAAACTCTCATTAGGATCCTGAAATGACCAAAGGTCAGTCCTCATAATGTCACCAAGTACATGAATGCCCTTATCCTCCTAATGGGAAAGCCTTATCAGATGATGACAAAACAGAACACCTAAACATGTAGAGAAGAGGAGATTTAGCATGCCATTTACAAGAAAGTTTCTTTTGAGTTATTATTGAGTTATTATTTTATGTACAGCTTTTTATGTTTCCTACAGGCGTACCATATGGAAAGGAATCATACAAAAGAAAGTGTTTATATGTTTTGCCTCATGACAAACTAAATTCATACCTGATATTGGCCACTTTCCTACAAAAACATATATTTTATGAGTCATTCATAAATAATTTATATGAAATGTTTCAACAGACTTTAATACAACTATACTTTTTTTTCTGTAATATTTGTCACAGCGTACATTTTCCTTATAATGTCATACCATGTTTTTGTATGAAAGTGGCCGATATCAGGTACGAATTGCATTTGTAAATGAGGCAAAACATATATATTTTGTTTTGTATGATTTTTTTTCATATGGGTTAAAGGGATCGTTTTGACCATATATGGGTAAATAATAGCCTGGCAAACGAGACCCACATCAAGATGTTGGGTCTGGGAACTCACCATTGGCAGTGCTGAATCCGGAGGGCGGGATAAACGGTTGTCTTTCAAATTTCCTATGCACGCAATAGGATAGCGTTACAACCAACCAGAGCAACGAAGTGAACTCCGAACACAAATCTTCCTTTTGTAAGAATGACTTTAGTGCCGTTCTTTGTTATTTTTTCAAAGAAAAGATTAACTCCAAGTCTACCAGAGTCGCGGCCAACGCCGATTCGAAAGACTGTTCTGTTCGCCAGCAGCAGCAACCATTTCTTCGTTTTCCGTAATTACATTAAGCCCGCCCACCGACTCTAAACACGTTGTGATTGGCCTGACCTCAATTAGTTTTTTCCAGCTCGCAAGTCAACGGAGAGTTGCTAGACTGACCCTAGCTGCAAATTATATTTGCTGCCGCTAGGGTGCGTCTAGATTTCTAGGCTAATTAAGGCATGTTGAAATACAAATATCCATGGCTGTGCATGAGCATTGAGTCTGAGAACAAGGAATATTTATTAGTGGTAACTACCTGTGTGAATTACATTGATAAATCCAACTTTTTCGATATGTGCGCATATTCCTAATTTCTTTCGCAAATACAAATTTTGGATTGTCTCTATGCACACTTGATAAATGAGCCCCCAGGACTAGACTTAATCACGGTCTGTAAAACCAGAAGTAGGAGTTTTTTTTCTTAGC
>JACXGM010009539.1:0-27336 GCA_016801145.1 Umbra pygmaea
TAAGCTAGAGCTAAATATTAAAATGGCACAATGTAATTGGTCTCAACTTTTGGTCACGGGTAATTAGAGGTTAGGATGGGTGTAAAATATAGAGAGCAATAATATAAAACAAAAAAAGTGGGATTGGAAATGATGCATATTTTAGAACGAAGACAATCATGTTGTCAAATACTGTAGCTGACCTTTCCCCCAAAAAAAACAAAAAAAAAAGTGGGGTCTATAAAGCCATGGTTCGATAAGTTTGTTGTGGAGGAACTCAAGGTCTGCACAGAGCCCTGACCTCAACCCCATTGAACACCTTTGGGATGAATTTGAATGGCGACTGCGAACCAGGCCTTCTAATCCAACATCAGTGCCTGACCTCACAAATGCTTATAAGACTGCATGGGCACAAATTTGCACTAACACACTCCAATATGTTGTGGAAAGGGTTCCCAGAAGAGTGGCAGCTGAGGGAGGTGGGAAACTCCATACAATGCCCATGGTTTTGTAATGGGATGTCCAACAAGCTCATATTGTACTGTACTTAGTACAGGTTACTATTGTTAAGAAGTAAGAAGGTAGAGAAGGCATTTATTTAAAAGTGTCTAGTGAAAAACTAATTTGGCTAATAATGTGTCTGGTGGTATTGTGAAGGGAGGCCCAAATAACCACAGTGTAACGGTCCCAGTGACGACAGTTGAACACGGATACAGTGGACAGCAGAGCAGTAAATTACATTTAATGCTATGGAGGAGGTTTTCAGTGGCAAGCCTATGTTTAAATAATCAAAGATTGGCAGGCTGGTTGTTTAAAGTGTAAAAGAAGCGTTACAGCGGAACAAGAAACCAATTCTGGATTTAAGTTTAGACTTCAGATACCAAATACCAAGATAGGTGTTTAGATACTTCATGCTTTTGTGTGAGTGAAGAAGTTCTTGGTAGCATCGATTAAAGTACATACAATTTGTTGTTTTAATGTTGTATTATGGAGTAGATGAGATCAATAGGTGTGACTTGTTCAATGTTTTTAAACCTACAGTGCATTTGAAAATGATTTAGACCAGAGGTTCACAACAGTCTCCTGGAGGATCACCGGCCATGCCACAGTTTAGCTTCACCAGACATTCACAAGATTCATCGATCTAAACTCAACACGGGGGGTCCCCGTGGCTTCGTGATCATCCAACAAATGATCTGACTTAAGGCTTATGTGATGGATGAGCAGTGTGAACAGAATCAGCCTGCTTTGAAGAACCATGTGAGTGCCCTACACCATCCTGCATCTGTCCAGGGAGTTGCGAAGCTGGCGACAAGACAGGGTCAGTGGGAAATTGGACAAAACCAATAGGCAGGGGAGGAAAAATTGGGAAAAATCACAAAGAAATATATATAGACAACACCCCATAATGATAAAGCCTTATTTTTGCACCTTTATTAAAAAACACAAAAGTAGATTCATCAACTATTCACAAAAAAACAAATCTTAGACATTTGTTGAGTGCACTGTATGTTTGTAACTAAATCAAGATCAACAACTCCACTATTTCCCCTGAGTAAGACAAGATTTGCTCTAGAAACACACACCTAAAGGTGTGCAGTTAAGCAGGCATGCTGTCATATTGTAACGATTGTAGTTCCAAGGGTCAAACGCAGCAGTCAAGGTTGGAGCACAAATAGTACTTTACTGCCAAAGCATGTGGGTTACACAGCACTGTGGCACATAGGACAACTAGAGAACATAAACTCCTACACTGTGAAGTCAAACGCCTGTAGTAAGAAAATAATGTTTGTCAAAATAAAGGCTGCCACTACTGAGCAATCAAAAAATATATCCAATAACACTGCAAAAGACACAAGAGGAAGGGAGAATATATACACAAGACATTATCACAATACAAGACAGGGGGGCGGTGATCTCAGTAGACTGGTGACGATGACCACAGGAGCCAGCACGCATCAGTAGGGTGACACCCAGGTAGGGGGGACGTTACTTATGGACATTTGTCGAGAAGACTACTTATGTTACGAGGGGAACAATCACATCAGGTTCATTGTTAACGGATGATGTAGATGTATTGTAAATTTGTCCAGTGAGGAGTGAAGTAAGGAGGGTGTATGACCAGGGGGTTCAGTTCAGGATGCCATGGGTGAGGTAAGGAGGGTGGATGACCAGGGGGTTCAGTTCAGGATGCCATGGGTGAGGTAAGGAGGGTGGATGACCAGGGGGTTCAGTTCAGGATGCAATGTGTGAGGTAAGGAGAGTGGATGACCAGGGGGTTCAGTTCAGGATGCCATGGGTGAGGTATGGAGGGTGGATGACCAGGGGGTTCAGTTCAAGATGCCAAAAAGTCTCTTTGCTGCAGGACAGAGGTGCTTGTGGCATTGTGGAGCGAGAGACGGGAAAAAAATAGAACAGTAGTGTATTTTTTCCTTCTCTGCTGCAGAATACAAATCAGAGCGTCGTGGAAAATCAATAGGAAAGCTAGGCGGTAGGCGGTACTACTATACATGTATCCTACATGACATTACGGACCAAATTATAAAATTTCACGTAAGCAAGCCTGGTATCCAGGTCGGTTATGTTGAGACATTGTATGATTGTTTAGATGTTTTCTGCACTAATGCCATCACTATAAATGAAAATTTACAGTGTTACGAAAGATAGCATGATTTCCCATATTTGATGAATTTGTTAGCTATGCCATCAACTCAGTTTTAGTTAGTATAAAAAGCAAAGGGATGGTTTTTACGATGGAGGGTTCTACATTCCCTACTGAAGACCACAAAAAACATGTATTTATAATAAAGTTATCAAAAAATTACAATTTATTCATACAATTTTTATTATAAAATTTACTGAGGATGATGATCCTCCACTTTCTCCCCTGACGAGCCTCCACTGGTACCAACACACATAAGGGCTAAGAACCATTATTATCTTCATTAATCTTAACTAATTACTTGCAATTTGTCTAAGCCAGTGTGAGATAATTTTTAGAAAAGGTGAGATAACTCTATGAAAGAATGTGTTCTGTGAGGAGCGTGACCATTGGAACAGTGTTAGCATTAAAGTTGTTCCCTTTTGAGTTACACTTTTAATCAGGTGGCCGCAAACGAGAATTGGCTTTTAACTGACCTACCTCTTTAAATAAAATGAAATAAAGAAAATCAGTGTAAACCTTGAGTGAACTTCTATTAGCAATACCGAGGAGGCATCAAGAAGTAATTAATATGATATGAAAATAAACTGTATTTCAAAATAAATTAGTTATACTCCTCTCTGATTTGAGCCCAAACAAGATGTTCCAGTTCAATACACAAAGCAAAACTATATTCAGTCATCATCAGCCAAGATCCCTCATGAGGGGAAAGAATGTTAACCAGAGAGAAAAGTAGAAATGATTACATTTCATGGAGATAAACATTTTTGAAGTTGGTGCATGAAATTACTATTAAGGCACTAAATAATAATATTAATGTGTTTCATTAAATGTATACTTTTCCTGAATGTCTGTTTTTTATTCTGGTTTTAGCAAGAGTAATACCATGTGGAAAATACCTGATCCCCCTTTAAAAAAATATAATAATAAAACAAATCAGTAAGCGTATACATGTACGGTAGTTGCATTGTCCTGAGGTCAACACGCAACATCAAGCACCACATATTTAACAATGAAGTATATTTTTGGCTAGAGAGGATTCAAGTGTATATAGGTCTAGAAAATATTTTTTTTGACACCTCAGCTACGAATATCATGGGTGCTTGATCTGCACTGTACCGAATGGCATAATGAACCTCATTCTCTTCACTATGAAACCTTACAAGATAGAAAATACAATGTCCTCATCTGCATGTTGGGGTACTATTCTACACTGACCACTGTTTTCCTGGTCTCCAGCCCAAAAACCTTTTTGTACAAATGATTAGAGAGGCAGGGCCTCAGGTAAAATAGTTGCCTGTTTGATTAGGGAAGATATCTTCATTGACTGCTGAAAATCTCACAACTAAAGGGTGACCGGTTATGATTTTAAGGCCGATACCAATTACCAATTATTGGGAAACCAAAAAAGCTGATTAAATCAGCTGACTGTCTTTGTTTTATAAAAGTAATAACAATTACAACAACGCTTAATGAACTCTTACAGTGTGAATTCTGTATACACATACAATGCGTTAATCAAGGGCTTGTATGATCTGGGCCCGTATTTATCAATCTTCTCAAAGTGCCCGTATTTATCAAGCTTCTTTAGTTTAAAAACTCAAACTTAAATATAAATGCAAGTTATCAAATTTCTCAAAGCTAAAAATCACTCTTACTCTCCCAGCTATTTAAGACCGCTCAAGAGGTCTCTCAAGTGTTTAGGAGTTGCCATTAGGGGCTTGTGGTGGCACTGAGGAGACAAAGATATGCACAAATCTTTCAGGAGAGGAAGAATGTTTTTTAATTGTTTGACGCAGTTAATTAAAAAGGGTATTGTTTGGACAGAGCAAGCATCATCTTCGTCCGCGACTGAGTGATGGACATCATTTCACCAGTGACTTTACGAGATACACCAATGCATTTTCAGATGAATTGAAGGTGGTGATGATGCTTCGTTTGCAGCAATGCAATGCTGATGATTTGTGTCATTACAACCATTAATAAGCAGAATTATCATGGAAACAATTATGGCACTTACAGCTCCACACATTGTCACACGTTTTATTGACTTCCCAACAACACCCCGCATAATCCAACAGAAGCAAACACAATTCATGCAAATAGCTGGCTTTCTAAGAGTAGTAGGCACAATGGATGGCACTTATATAAAGATTATTGCTCCCAGCATCAACAAGAATGTTTATATGAACAAGATGAGGAACCACAGCATCAACACACAAGTTGAGTTTGATGCAGACTAAAACATCTTGGATGTGGTACATGGCCTGGGTCTACCCATGACGTGTGGATATTCAATTAAAGTGGCCTGAAGCAGCTGTTTGAAAGGCACTTTCTGCCGACGGAGTGTCATCTAATAGGAGATAAAGGATAACATTTACGCTCGTAGCTGTACCCCTTTCCATACGCCACTAACAGAAGCCCAAATGAACTACAACAGGTAGCTTATTTTGTAAGCTATTTATAGTTTATTAATATAACACTGTATAATAATATAGGCGATAAGTAAGGTTCCAATGTCATATCCCTTCACAGTGCACATCCAATCACACGGTGGAGAGGGATTGGCCAGTGGAAGCGCAGATTCCACATTGTCCACTCAGAAATTTGACTAATTCAGCAAGCATTAGTGTTTCTTCGTCCCTCCAGTTCGATTTTCTTTTGGAATCCATGGTGGCTATGATTACATCATTAACTCTAGGCTATATATAGGCAGGTCAGTTAACAGCACACTGGTTTGAAAACGTGTTGGAAACTTTTTTTTATCTTTATGTATATCATAAAGGATTCTCTTGAAAATTCTTTATTGTCAAATGTGTGTTGAATGTCAACTCCTCGTATGAATGTCACCATTGAATGTGAATTTAACTGAGAATATTCTTAAACAAGTCTATCTATTCAGTGATTGGTCCTTGCCTATGTCGTCATCCAAAATCCCATTTGCGGCACAACAAAGTGTTGTGAATCAGCTCTAAGACTGACACTTAAGATTTAGTCCTACACTTCACTTAAAGTAGGACTGAGATGTTTGATGTTTGAACTAAATTTTAAGGGTAGCTTTGAGCCAAGAATTTTCTTACTCTTAAGTCTTAGCAGTGTTCTTATGAGTAATTCTGAGAAACTTGATAAATATGGTTCTATTAGCTGTTATATAAGCCCTGGTGTCCAATGGAGTGGCGCGGTTAAATATTCAATTAATTATAACAAAGATGTTCAGTGGCCAAGCAGTAATACGGATATGTGTGTAGTAAACCCATTATTTTAAATATCTAGCATCATATGACTTCGTAAGAATAACAATTAACATAAAGCTTAAAATATTTATTTTGTACATAATCATATAATAGGATCAACAGACCCATATGTAAACTATGATTAAGTTGCATTTGTCAAACTGGATTATTTGGACAGACTAGTTAAGCGGTACAATTCTGTGAGTCTTCAGTCTCTCAGTCTACAGTGATGAGCAAGCATGTGCAAATCCAAGAATGAAACGGTACTGAATAATAGAGTAATGTGCCTGCGCCATAAAGATTCATTATAGTAGGCCTACCGAGCAGTATATTGGATCATAGAAGTAATGCGCATGCACCAAAAAAAACGATGTGAACGGGTCAGTATTAGTACCAATGATAGTATATAAAATGGATGAAGCGACTCCATACATTTAGAGGGCGGCCAACTGAAGTCAATTAGAAGCACTTTTCCGGTGGTAGCCGAGTGTACTGCGCAGCCTCAAGCTGAGCGTGACGATGTAGATGTGATGTTAGCAATGTCTCTGACAGTTGGAATTCTTATCTTAGCCGTGCCAAGAGAAATCTGAATCATGCCGAATCTTGCCTCTTGCAGAGAAAGGCGAGTGTGAGTAGGAGTTGTCCATGAGTGTAGGAGCAGGAGCAACTTTTGTTATACTCTGATATATACTTTTGGTATACTCTGATATATACTTTTGGTATATATTCACATTGACTGTATGCCTCCACATCCCCCGATTGCCTGCGAGCTTCTCCTGGACTTTACAGTAATTTCTGTGCGACAGTAAGTCACATGGTTATGACACACTAGTTAGCTTTTTTTCACAAAAACACCTGCTACATTTGATGGAATCTTGATTGAATAGTGAGTCTATTAATCCGGCGCAATTGGGACTTCTGACAATTGGGACTTCTGACAATTGGGACTTCTGACAATTGGGACTTCTGACAATTGGGACTTCTGACAATTGGGACTTCTGACAATTGTCCCAATTGGTTCCTACTGTACATCAGTCGTACAACATGTTTACTGCAGGCTTCAGTGTAGGCGTACTTAATCATTCCACTTTAACCTATACTGTACAATAGTCCATCCTGAATCGAATCTTGGCCTTTGTAAAATGTGGCCAAGCCATCAGTAATCCCCTCTTGACATGTTGTGTGATATTTTGGCAACAGTCTTCTTGTACACTGCAGTGGTATTCGTGTCAGCCAGTAGACTCAGCAAATCCTCCTGATACATCTACTGCTGGAAGGCTATCCTTCTTACATCATGCCTTGCTTGACATAACTGCAATACTCCAAACCATGCAAACAAATACATTTTATATTGTCATTTTATTCCTGAGTATTATATCCAGTACTGTGCAAAGTCTTTTTAACACAAATCTAGCAATTATTTGATTTCCAATCATTTATTTGCCCAAAATAATTTTATGTTAATAATTTATCATTAAAGAAAAATAGAGCACTTTCCATAAAAATACCTGTTTATCTTCTAGGTGTATAGTACATATTGAATCAACGATAATATACAGAATAGAACAAAACTAACTGAGAATTTCATGTAGAAGGAATTAAACTGGGCAAAGGACAACAACACTATGTAAAATTCAGTTTAGTGTTTTTTCTTCTTGAAACCATCTTTAGTTTACATATTTTTTTAATTGTGCCTACTGTATGTTATGAGGCTATTGATGGCATTGTTGTCAGCATGAACTTACACCCAACATATGACTGTAATCCTAATTGATACATATTTTTCTTTAAAACAAAACCATATAAATTCTTATGAGGCAAATCTTATAGAAGTACCATCATATATTAATTTAAATCATTAGGAACTCTTCAGTGGTAATCCAAGACTTCCTGTTTACCTGGGGTATAAATATGAGGTGTCACTATTGGAGAAGGCCAGAGAACAAACACAAAGCCTGTAACCATTTACAAATGTGTCAATGTTGTCAAATTGTCAATGTAGGATAAATGTGACAAAAACAATGACATGAAGGGTGTTAATGAATTGTAGGACACTGCATGTATTATATTTTAATCCTAATGTTACATATACCAGGAAATGGAATATAACAAAATGCATAGGTAATTTATTAAGCTGTATCCTTGGGTAACTATTCAGAAATGCTCATTGGCCAATCTACTGTAATAATTCCCTAATGTGCCCCACAAAAAGCTAATATCCATAAACCTTTGACTTTATTAGAGCAAAAATACATAAAGGGCAGAGGAATAAATTGGAAATATTTTGGAAACAGCATGTAATCTACTGTATCCAACCAGCAATTTCTCAAGTACCACCCCAAAGAGAATTTGAATATAGCCCCTCAAAATCTCCAGTCAACTATTGTCATGGGATTCTCCCAAAGACTTCCAACATTACTTATTCATGGTTTACATTTTAAATTAGCTGTTTAGCAGACACTCTTATGCAGAGTGAATTACAGTAGTAAGGGCATACATTTTGGTGCTGGCCCACAAGGGGGATGAAACCAACACTGATATTTTGCGAGCTCCATGCTCTACCTTCTGAGATACAAAAGGATGCTAGTTCACTTCTGTGGGAGTCCAATGCCAGCGTTGGTGTTCAAGGGATTAGAACAGGGACCTTCCGGACACCAGTAAGGAAGTCCTAATGTAACCAATAGGTCAACTTGCCTATATTTTATATTAATTAATTTCAAGAACTGCATGTTCAGGGCCTCCGCACGGCGGTGTCACGGTAACCAGTGTTTGCATCCTTGGGAGGCACAAAAAGGTACATTGCAGCCTGGGGTGGATTTATATAAATCGAAACTTAGTTCTCAAAATTGTGAAAGGTCTATGTATTTCAATATTTTTTAAAGATCAAGCTCCTCTTGTCTATGGATGTGAAACGTCAAAATCAACAAATGCTGGGAAACAGAAATGTTTTTCCTTTTCAACAGAGGAGATTAAGGTCAATAATCAGGGCTCTGCAGCACAGATGCGTGGACAGGCAGATTTATCCACGACCCAGTGGAGTGAAAAGCCTCAGCTTCAGTTAAAGAGCCAATGAATCATGTGAGAGCTTACAACGGAAGTAGAGCTAAAGAACATCCTCAAAACCTAATGCAGATTCATTGGCCATTTTCAGAAAATTTGAAAATCGAGGACAAATTAGCACTAACCAATGAAAACAGCTTTCATGGACTCAAAAGGTTCATAACCGGGTTCTCTGTCAGAAACTGTTGGTCTTTATTTAAAGCAACAACTACAGTTGACAGCATGGGTCATCCATTATAAAGACCGCTGCTGAACTTTTCCATATCACATGGCAAGATTACACTAACAAAATCTACTGAGCATCCATCTTGTCAAAAACTAGACATGTATTATGACTTTCTCGGTTTTGCATATTTACCAGCATATCCATTAAAATGGTATGTTTAGCCACTGACCTCTCAACGACAATTGTAATTATTTCACCATCATTTACTCAGTTTGTTTAATAACCAATTCTCATTTACAATGATGACTTGGCCAACCTCATAGCAATCACATGAACATAAACCCAACAATCACACATCAATGGAGCATATTAAAAGTCCCATTAGAGGGATTCCATATAAATCCAAGACAAAACAGGGCCATGACTGAACCCTGTGGATGGCTGTTAACATATCTTTTTAGTATCTAAGAGCATAACTGACTCATTATTTATCAAAGTAGGCCTGTTTAGCACATTTTGGCCTAACTTGAGGTCTCCACATTTCATCTGTAGATGTTATGCTTGCTCTACAAAAGTATTGCCTTTTAATATTATGAATATAAACTTGAGTAGTGAAAATATACAGTCTTTGATTTGGCAAATGTTAAAATATACTGTTTAACATTATACAAATGTGTCCAAAGTTTTTATTGGCACCCTTGCATTTTATATGTACAGTAGTTCTCACATCTTGGTTTTTTGAGTTTCTGTCTATAATTATATTGTTTATATTTTTTAAGTATTGTTTGTGCATTGCCAGTCAGGTGTGCCAGTAATCTTTGTGCCCACTGTAGTTAAATGAAATACTTGTTTTGTAGTGATACCTCAAGCAGACCATTCTCTTTTAATTAGTATCAATTCAAATAATATTGTGTCACTGTTTATCACACTGAACATGGAAAAGAGAAGGAAAACCATAGGGTTGTGTAAGGTGTCTGGACGGTAATAGCCAAGCTTGTTCTGACGAGCTTCACGTTCCTGTGAGAACCATTGCCAAAAAATTATTAACAATTTTAAGGCCTGTGGGACTGCAGCCAACAAGAGAAAAATGTACCTAAGAATGATCGTTTGAATGGTGGAAAAAGAACCAAGCAAAAAACTTCAAAAAGATCCAAGCCGACAACCAAACTCAAGGTGCTACGATTGCAAATCTGACGCTGTTTGAAAGAAAATGTCCTAGTGGATCAGTAGCAGGTCATCGGACCTCAAGCAGGATAATGACCCTGAACATACCTCAGAAAGCACCCGAGAATGGATGAGAAGAAAAAATCTCGGTACCATTAAAAAGAAAAAGATCAGATGAAAAGAATGAGTGGTGGATCATCCCTGTGGGTTAAACACAGCTGGAGCTATGGCGGCTCAACGTCGGTCATGTTTTTAGTTGGTCGTTCATTTTACCTAAACACATAACACTAAAACAGACAGGAAGAAGGAAGCAAATGACAAAATAACAACTCTGCAATGATGTAGGAATCATCCTGCACAACTCCTAAAAAAAAATTGGAAATAAAAAATAGCTGGGATTTTGAAAACGTATAGAAATATAGGGAGAAATGGGTGCAGCATTTTGATGTTGTCTTGTGGGTATGGCCCCCAAACATTGCACACTGCATGGTCCAAGAGCCCTAAGGGCTTGTCAACATCCAATAAAAAGCCTTATTCATTATAGATAACATGCTTTTACAAATTAAAAACAACAAAATGTACATACATTCTTTATTTTTTTTATTTATCCTTTAATGAGATGCACCAAATTTATTTGAAAAAGAAGAACCATTTTATTTTGATGCACATATAAAAAGCGTACAGTAGCAGGAATGTAGCACAATATGGATGTAAAAGCAGTTAATAATAATTCATTTGGGTGGTCCACATGGTGTAGTGAGCTAAGTCACTGCATTGCAGGACAGTCTAGATGGTCATGGGTTCAAGCCCGAACATAGAATCTGACTTTTTTGCATAGCGCTGCCTGGGATTTGGGTTAGATCCTGTTCAAGACATCTCCTGAACTAACTGAATGTCAGAATGGGAAAGGTGATTTAAGCAATTTTGAGCGTGGCATGGTTGTTGGTGCCAGACGGGCCGGTCTGAGTATTTCACAATCTGCTCAGTTACTGATATTTTCACGCACAACCATTTCTAGGGTTTACAAAGAATGGTGTAAAAAGGGAAAAACATACAGTATGTGGCAGTCCTGTGGGCGAAAATGCCTTGTTGATGCTAGAGGTCAGAGGAGAATGGGCCGACTGCTTCAAGCTGATAGAAGGGCAACTTTGACTGAAATAACCACTCGTTACAACCGAGGAATGCAGCAAAGCATTTGTGAAACCACAACACGCACAACCTTGAGGCGGATGGGCTACAACAGCAGAAGACCCCACCGGGTACCACTCATCTCCACTACAAATAGGAAAAAGAGGCTACAACTTGCAAGAGCACACCAAAATTGGACAGTTGAAGACTGGAAAAATGTTGCCTGGTCTGATGAGTCTCGATTTCTGTTGAGACATTCAGATGGTAGCGTCTAATTTTGGCGTAAACAGAATGAGAACATGGATCCATCATGCCTTGTTACCACTGTGCAGGCTGGTGGTGGTGGTGTAATGGTTTGGGGGACGTTTTCTTGGCACACTTTAGGCCCCTTATTGCTAATTGGGCATCGTTTAAATGCCACGGCCTACCTGAGCATTGTTTCTGACCATGTCCGTCCCTTTAGGGCCACCATGTACCCATCCTCTGACGGCTACTTCCAGCAGGTTAATGCACCATGTCACAAAGTTTGAATCATTTCAAATTCGTTTCTTGAACATGACAATGTGTTCACTGTACTAAAATGGCCCCCACAGTCACCAGATCTCAACCCAATAGAGCATCTTTGGGATGTGGTGGAACGGGAGCTTCGTGCCCTGGATGTGCATCCCACAAATCTCCATCAACTGCAAGATGCTATCCTATCAATATGGGCCAACATTTCTAAAGAATGCTTTCAGCACCTTGTTAAATCAATGCCACGTAGAATTAAGGCAGTTCTGAAGGCGAAAGGGGGTCAAATACAGTATTAGTATGGTGTTCTAATAATCCTTTAGGTGAATGTATAGTTGGTGAACGTAATCATCCATGCATGATCTGCTAATGGCATCTGTGTTGGGTGAACAGTGAAAAAGCATCGGCGGCTCGGGCGACATGTGGTTGGATGAACCATGCGCGTGCCACTTGTCCCCCACATGATCTGTACAAGGAGTTGCGGAGCTGCCGATAAGGCAGGATTAGAGAGGGAATAGGGAAGGGATGAAAACTGGGGTGGGGATTCACAGAAAAAAATTATAATACCGTGATACTGTAATATTTTCTGTAACAATTATCATACCATGAAAACCTAAAACCGTTACATTCCTAGTGTTTATATGGAGGAATCACAAAACAAAATTAAATCACAAAATTAAAATTTTGGAATTGCCGAAAAATAAAACATATTTCCTACCACCATTTGCTTGTTTCTCCATTTTTCTAATTCTTACTTTACCCCACTGTGAGTGACAGGCTACAAACTGTCATCAGAAATCTGAAATTAATTGGTTCAGACTGTGTTTTTCACCAATTCACACAATGTGAAATTGGCATATTCTTTTATTTTGGTGCATTGATTTTGTACATTTGAACTATACACTCTGAAAACAAATGGTGCTAAATAGCACTGGTGGTTCATTGGCTTGTACATTGGTTCATTGGCTTGTAATCATAGGGGAACCACTTAAAGTGCTTTATAGCAACTATCTTTAAAAATGGTGCTACGTAGAACCATAAGAGGTGCCATATAGCCGCTTAAGCACCCCAAAGAACCGCTGAAGAACCAAACTGGGCTTAACAGGTTCTAAATGGTAGTGGTGCTATATGGCACCTTAACCAGTGCAAAGAACCCCTGAAGAACAATTTGTTTTTAGAGTGTACATTAATGCTGACGAAGGGATGCACTTGCATTAACATGGATTTGTAATTGTGGGCAGGTCATACAACAGAGAGCCCTTGACGTCCCACTCATCCTTTCTCTTTCCTGTTAACCACAAGTGGGAGAAAAAGCATCTCTCATTCTGATAAACCTCCGTTCCTAATTAACAGCTGTGAATGAGGTAATCAAGTTCCCAGCTCCATAGTGATTACGGATATCTATTATCTACTAACAAATCCAACGCACAGATATACAGATATACAAAACATACAGACAGACATCAGAAAATGTATAAAGTCCTTATTCATAAGACAAGGGCATTGATTATACTGTCACGGTACATTTGGATGATTCTGCAGCCATACGTTTTATAAGGAATATTTTAGAAAACTAAAAACTTTTGTACAGCCAATGCAGTCAAAGCTCCTAAATACAGACCGCATCAACCTTACCGGTTACCATAGCGTCTGCTACCTACTGTTCTGTCAATAACAATAACAAAAACACCCCCCCCCAAAACAACTAACAACATCTGCATGCTGTATTTAAGCTACCCAGTCATTAAGCTCACATTGGTTGACACCAATTTGCAATATAACTTCCTTTATATTGGACACAGACATAGATAAATTATATGCACGAGTTCATCTGACTTTGGGGGTGTAGCTGAATGACATTTACTACCAAAATCCAGAACAATCCCACGTACTAAACACTTCCTATTCTACAGACTACACACTTCCTATTCTACAGACTACACACTTCCTATTCTACAGACTACACACTTCCTATTCTACAGACTACACACTTCCTATTCTACAGACTCCATCTTCTTTGCGAATTACTTCTCGTCAGTTTACTGAAGAAAGCCTTTATGTCAGGAGGAGAAATAAATAATGATGTGAAACGTTGTTTTGTGTCATCATGAAGCACCCATACAAAGCATGCTAACATAGGCAAAGAAAATATCTTCCTCGGGCACATTATGAGAGAGCAATTCATGGTGAAGCAACGGCGACGTAATGAGCTATCCTAACATGCATTACCAGCCCTGCTATGCACATGAAAATGACAAATGTAAAAACCCCTGATAAGATTGTTATACTATTTTGACACACTGCTGATCTCTTCTAGGAGTCGGGGTAAAGAAACAGAATGAAAATTCATGTTATTTCTGTTCAAAGCAACACTATCCTCCCTGAAGACACAGAACAAAACAGATCAGCTGCTTTTCCTATTTCCCACCCTTCCTCCCTACTAATTCAGAAGGCATCACCTATACTATGACAGGGTGAGGTTAACCCGAGGGACCAAATTCAACCAGCAAGTGAGCAATGTATAAAAACTTTTGTTTTTGTCAAAAATCAAGTATTTGGGAATCTTTAGCATTGTACAAATTATTCATTACTTTGGTCCCCTCTGCCACCCCACCATCCATCCACAAAAACTTGCAAAGGACTGAATGTACCGTAATTGGGAACCCCTGACCTGTGGGCTTATGTTGTTCTTTATATGCTTGTTGTTCCACACATTCCACTGCCTCCTACTACTCATTTTGAAGCATTCGATGATGTAAGGTTTTGAAAAATGTTGGGTATTAATACATTGAGTGAATTTATGGTCCCGTTTCCTTCATAACTTGTACCTAGTGAGGTGCAGTTCATAGCATTTTTTCTGGTTGAGCTTTCATGAATCCGAATAGAACTTAACGGTGGTTGAGGGGCAGTGGTATTCTACCGTAGATGGTTTCTATGGGTTATGTTTAAAATGGGCCTTGAATCTGGAGGAATAATGTGCACAGAGCAAGTGATTAGTGTGGTTTCTATGGGCAGAGCGTTTCTAGGGTGACCTCTGCTAAACCTGTACCAACAGAACTAATTGAACTGGGATCAGATGCAGACAGACTCAATAAGTGAGGATGTACCGTAATGGTAATGTGAAATGAACATGTCGGCTTCAGGAGAGAACTGTCCAGATAGGAGCCAAAGTCTCAGAACAAGCTGCAGCACTAATGTGTCATCCTCCTCCAATGACAATGTAATCAGATACCCTCCAATCACCCTGGGTTCTAAGGAAACAAATGCAAGGGACTGACCCAATCTTAAAAAGGGGGAGAGAAGAAGCATTCAAATGTAAGACTTCACTGATTTTTTGTTGCTCACGGAGTACGGTCTGTTTCTTAATTAAGCTTACCGTATATTGCTCTGAGTTTCTTCATGATAACATTATGTGGGTACTCTAAACTTCTCACTGTTATATATTTTATAGTCAACAAAAACAACTAGTTGTTAGATAAAGAACAAGGGCCTTGTCATTTGCTGTTTGTTCTACAAAGTTGTGTGTAAAGTGTGACGGTAGCAGGATAAACTAAGAGAGAAAGAGGAAAGGATGCAGTGTCTTATCTTGTCTATGGGCTGTCAAATAAACAGCCACAGGACAGTAGTGGGCGCAGGTGATTTCTCTCTACTGCTATGGGGTGTACCGAAAATGACAAAGTCCGTAATGACTGTGAAATACAGTGACAATTATGCAGTATTACCGTAGATTCCAAGTCAACACGATTGCGTGTGAACTGTTGAAAGGAGCCTGAGAACAACATGTCAGATTTATGATGATTTTTTTAAACAAACCTGGCGACACTGTTTGCAGGTAAGCAGTCTGAGGTACACCTCCCTGTTCACAAAAATAAATCACTCCTACAGACAGTGAATCAGCAGGTTGTGGCTATATAAAAGGCAGGAGGGTGGGGGGGGGGGGGGGGTCAGCCATAAATCAAGTAACACCATCTGTATACTATTAACGTTTGCCTAATTCCTATACCCCGTAGATTTTTTGTGTGTTTTTTTCTGTTTTGTTTTTTAGGCACCAAGGAAATTACTGTTGAACTGAATGATAGATAGCAAAACAGAAAACAGCTCTTTGGTGAGAGGGATTGAAGGAGAATGTCAAGAATTAACCAAGCAATCAAGCAAAGGACAAACAGTCAAAAAACAATTGTGTGCTGAATGGTAGCTCAGAACAAACTACTTGTCACTCAGGGAGGACAATCCCACCATGTTTTACAGATCAACACAAGAAGTCGGGGCTGCGGTAGCCACACGGTCACAAAAACTAGTTGAGTAGTAGAAAAACATTGCCTGGTCAGTGTAGTGGAATGGTTGGCCATTTACCAGACCTTAAGCCAGGAGAGCATCTCAGAAGATGGAAAATCCCGCCCAACCTGCAGCAACTGTTGCCATGGTGTCATCATGGGGCAAATGTCCCTGACACCTTGTAGAATCCCTCCCCCAAAAGATAAAGGCTGTTCTGGAGAGATTATCTAATAAACTGGCCACTGAGCGTCCTTCATGCATGAATAAAAAGGTTCTCTGTAGGAAGTGGGTGTAGGGTCATAACTTCAAACCACTTCTGGCTCCGCCCCTATAGAGGATTAGTCCATTATGAACCTCCCAAGGGGGGTGATAATGGTTGTGGATAGCATCCAGTGTGGTAGTCCTCATCTCGAATTAAAGATCTGTGTTATAAGCCTAGTGAGGGTTGGTACTGAGAGAGGAACCTTCTATTTCATAATAAAGTGAAGGGGCACCAACGTTCCCCATCCGCTTGTATTGACCAGGGTTGGGCGGTGTGTAATAGCAAACATTCTTATTACAAGATCTAACATGCTGTCTACTCGACACGAGCAGCACAGTCTGCAGCCATGTACTGTAGTGTGTTCACTGAATGTGAAATGTGTATTTTGCAGAATTGCTCCTCAACACAAACAAACACATAATACATCATAAACTTCTACTGGACTATCTCTGCAGTGAATTTACTGAGGGAAATAACATATACAACTTATTTTTGTGATTGTTGTAAACTCTATTATTCAAATATGGATTCAGTTGCACACTGGGAAGATGCATTATCCAGAATATGATTCTGAATGGATCTTTTTTTTCATGAAATGTTAGACATTGTTACTTTTCTAACATTGGAGTGGCCACACATTTTTTATGTAACAAAATATATTAAGAAAATGGTTTCGAGGAAACACCTACAAACATAGAAAGACTATGACCTTCCTCTATACAGTTATTTAAGGTTTCACAGTTTGTCAAGTAATCGTTCAGCCCCATGCATGCTAACAGATATCATTAACAACACAAACAGATCCATGCCCAGTAATGTAATATGACACGAGCTACAGGGGTATATCTATGTGAGTACTTTGCCAAATGCTCCAAGTGCTAAATTTACTCATCAGTTAACTCCAGCATTAACACCACATTGTAGGTCTTCTAACCTCTGGTTTGAAGTGCACAGCACTATTTCCTAATTGCATGGTTATTTGGCCATCATATATAACCGTAATTATAGGCCAATTTTTCACAAAACACAGGAAACAAGCCATTATTGAAAACGTCTTATGGTATTTTTATGTCTGGACCTGACAAGGAATCACACTTGTTGTTACTTTAGAATAATACTAGACCTGTAAGAGAGACATACAAATTAGAAATAGGAAAGTACGGCGTTCACTTCAAACTTTCGAGGTGGCATTGTGTTTTAACTACTGCTTTCATTTAACAGAACTGCAGGATAGTAAAATAAATAAGCACTCCAATCAATTGCTAATCACATTAAAAGGAAGAGGTTTAATTACATTTTATTTGAAATCAGGGTAAATATTTTCGTATCTGGAACCAACTACATATGTTATTATCTAAATAAACATTTGCCAAAACAGAAATGTACTGTATAAGCTTATACATTTGGCCTTGAAATGAAAACGAACATACCTTGAATATGTTGGTTGACAACATTTTCAAGCCGATCCAGTCTCTCTATAATCTTTAGAGTTTCCCCCTTGTTGTCATCTTGAAACTTTCTTTCAGGTTCGGGCTCTGGGACTTTGCTGTTCACATTGGCCACATAATTAGTGATCCAGCCGACGTAAAGGAGACAGACGATATTGGTCATGCCACTCAAAATAACGCATGTCGACACCAACGCTTTGGTTCTCCTAGAGCAGACCATCCTCGCGACATCCCTCCATACGTCCAGCATGCATACAACTGCAATACAAAAACCTTACAAAAGTAAATGACAGAACGGCGCTTTAGATTGAGGAGGATTATAACATTGCATATATGTGGGCTGAAGCCAAGTTGCTGGCTGACAGCAAAGCAAGAACCCTAATTTCATATATGCGCTGTTCCATACTGAACGCTGGGCACCAGTTAAAATCCGCTGCTTCAAAGTAATCACAGAGGCAAACGCGCACAAAGCCGGTGGCCAATCAAATCCTCTGGAAATGTACCCTGCATATCCGATCATTACACAATCCAATTGAGGCGGCGATGGAGGCGTGTTCTCCGCGATTCTCTCGTCCTTCAAACAGTAAAAAAGGCGTGCTAGAAAGCGCTATATGAGTTTTATAAATCCATGCAGTTGGACTTGTTCGACTTTGATTGAATGAATGGTTCACCAATTCGTTCTGAATAAGAGTCCTTTAAATTACTTTATGTATAGTGTGTTCGCCCACGCGTGTCTGTCGATCTACCTGTGTAGCTACTGCAGTGAGGGAGTGGGTATGTGAAGCTTATGTAATCAATACGATAATACTTTCTTCAATAACTTACTGACATTGTTGCCAATGTTACCGATATCGAGCTGCTTTGTCAAGTTACAATGTCTGAATGTCCCACAAATCTTTCAGAATGAGATTTAGAGACAATCTAATTTCTAAAGTAGAATTACAACATTTTATAAATATAATCGTATGGGGTGTTTTTTATTAGGGAGAAAAGTAAGTAGAGGGAAAACAGGAATGGCACGGACAATCCATGGCTGAAAGCCCCACTGCCAGGAGACATGCGTGCTCGAGAGTCGGGAGCGTATTCCTCTGCTCCACCAAACTGTGCATCTTCTTACAAACAATCACATACTTTAGATGTGGTCATTTTAAGGTTCCATACTGTCAGATCATTTTGGAATTTTCACAAAAGCATGACTACATTATTCCCCAGCATTCTAAAAGCATGACTACATTATTCCCCAGCATTCTAAAAGCATGACTACATTATTCCACAGCATTCTAAAAGCATGACTACATTATTCCACAGCATTCTAAAAGCATGACTACATTATTCCCCAGCATTCTAAAAGCATGACTACATTATTCCCCAGCATTCTAAAAGCATGACTACATTATTCCCCAGCATTCTAAAAGCATGACTACATTATTCCCCAGCATTCTAAAAGCATGACTACATTATTCCACAGCATTCTAAAAGCATGACTACATTATTCCCCAGCATTCTAAAAACATGACTACATTATTCCTCAGCATTCTAAAACCATGACTACATTATTCCACAGCATTCTAAAAACATCAGTTTCTACTGCCAACAATGCCTTACTCTATTTTGGAATTCTGAGTCAAATATAACTTTTTATATTTTTAAATCTTGGAGCTTGTTTTACATATTTTATATATATTATGACTGCAAAGTACTATAGTTAAAATTATGTCAGTTATTTAAACCTCATATAAGCATATTTTACTTGTATGGTTCTGCGTTTTTGAATTTTCAAAACAATGAACAAACAAAACAAACCTCAGTGCCTTAGAATTGTATTCAGTCTTTCTGTGAACAAGAAGTTGACCTGACCTCCAAATGGTACAAAATGAATCATGATTCCATTTTGCACATACACCCATTTGTTTTATTTTTTTATTACAATTTATTAGCATTTGTCATAGATTCAAAATATTAAACAAAACTGAACATACAGCAGTTTGTGTAAAACCTTGGACACTGTTACTGGGTAATACCCCCATTAGCAGAACTGCTTACAAACATTTTTTGTCCTGTTTTTGACAGTCAGAAAGAGTTGCAGCTCAGAAAGATTCTTGGATCCCTAGCAGGCACGGCATGTTTAAAATCTCCCCACAGGTTGTCAATAATATTAAAGTCTGGGGACTGAGACTGACATTCAATCTTGTCAAAGATTTTTTTGCATACTTTAGATGCTGAGTTTTGTGAAAAGGTTTTAGAAAAAGCTTCTCTCCCATGCAGAGGTTTGTTGTGTAAGGTACACTGTATGGGCCTGTGAACAACTACTCCAATATCATCTAAACTGTTCTGAATGTCCTTTGCAGTGACCTCTGGGCTCTGTTGTGGAGGTCTGGCCAGGTCTGTGTGATATTTTTAGGGCCCTATAAAATCTGTATAATTTTTTGGTCAATTCTGTTAAATTATTTTTCCAAATTCCATCATTTCCTTTTTAAATTTTCTAAATTCTGAGATTTCTGTAAAAAAAAAATTGTGATTCCACTTTTTAAGCTTAAACCTCCATGTAAAATCCCTGGGCCAGTGGTTCCCAAACATTTTTGGTAACTGTACAACCAGGGGTCCTAGTACCCATGGTTTGGAAACACTACACAGGCAAAAGTGGTTCTCAACTACTTTTTCACCCAGCTGCAACTGAATAACTATTTGGACAAGTTGCATTCAGAAGCCCGCATCCCAACCTATAATATAGAGCAGTGTTTCTCAAACTTTTTTAAATATTGTACCCCCTTTGAATTGCATTTTTAAGCCAAGTAACCCCTGACCAGTGCCATGTACTCCCTGACCAGCGCAAAAAAATTTTGGTAGAAAAGAAGTCTATATAAAGAGGAACAATACAGCCAGCTCTGTACTGAATAGACTGCCACAGCTGTACTGAATAGACTACCACCGCTGTACTGAATAGACTACCACCGCTGTACTGAAAAGACTACCACCTCTGTACTGAATAGACTACCACCGTTATACTGAATAGACTACCACCGCTGTACTGAATAGACTACCACCAATCTACAGAATGTCTTCAGCTGCTACACTTAAAAATACAGTACCAATACAGAAGAAGTACTGGTATTCATCATTCATAATGATAACAGATAATGTAATGTATAAACACAGGGATTGTCCGAAGTGAAAATCCCTGTGTTTGTACAATAATGTCTGTTAATATTTTTGATGGAACTGTTTGTAAAATAATAAAAATGGTACCTGTATTTTTTTTACAGATTTATTTTTCACAATGTATACAGAATATCCTACTGCTGCTAAATAGAATAGCCTACCATCATGTGCGTCTGAAGCATTTCTAATGTGGGTGAAACAATCTGCTGGGGGCCAGGTCTCCAAACGGGGGTCCAAAAAAAGACTTAAAAGTCTCGTACAATGGCTCCGACGCCCATGCCTACCACCACTGTACAACTAGCTACTGACACTATACCTACCACACAGGGTGACCTACCACACAGGGTGACCTACCACACAGGGTGACCTACCACACAGGGTGACCTACCACACAGGGTGACCTACCACAAGGTTGAACTAATTTCTCTGACAACTGATGTGACAGGCCAAAGTACCAAGACCCTCCCTATAAACCTTACCTCCCCCTGATTCAAACCTGCTGAATGTGAACTGGTGCTAAAATAACATGAGAGCTATGCTGTGCCAACAGATGGATCCCACAGATATGCCTTAAGGCACCAGCTTTGATCTTTGTCTTTCATGCAACGATTCACTAAATTACTTCTTCACCTTTACAGCTTCACCATAAACCTGATTCTCTGAGAGGAGTGCCTGAAAGGATGCAGCTGATGGATGAAATATTCATGCGCACTAAAATATTTAGTGCTGGTAAAGGGGCTTTGCTCATAACACTGGGCCCATAAAACCCAATTGAAACTTTCTCATAACTTTCACATGGTTTAAAAGAATAGACAACTTTGGAATAGAATGTTTTTGAAACAGCATGATAGTGTGAACAAAGTTTTGTATTTTATTTTGAAAGTTGAAGATAATCCCTTGCGATAATAAAGTATTTAAAAAGCAGTTAGCTAAAGCTGCTAACAGAGGCTCATGAGATCTATGATAAACGTCTCTTGTGAGGAAAGAGCTCATAAGCTGTCATCTATTTTAAAAAAGACGGACAATTTTTATCTGTGTTCAGGAGTCATGATTGTGCCTATAATGCAACACAAAGTCAATTGTTTTTGAGTGGATTAAAACCAAAACAAGACACAAAACAGAATCAGTGAAATAATTTAATGTGAAGTATTAATATTGAGATTATATCAAATTAGTTTGAAGTGTAGATATCATGAATAGTGATAGGAAACCATCAGAGGTACTGTACATTGCTCCAACCTTGACAGCATAAAGAACAATGATTGTTCATCGCTGTGTCTTTTATTTGATTATTATTATTATTACTTATTTTTTTCCCCCCATTTTCCTCCCTTCCCAATCCCCACTAACCATGCCTTAGACAGCTCCTTGGACAGATCTGTGGGATGGCGAGGGGCGCGCACATGGTTCATCCAACCACGTGTTCCCCAGCCACCGATTCTTTTCGCACTGTTCATCCAACACAGAAACCTTTTGTCGGATCATGTACGGCAGGGTTTGTCAACTCTGGTCCTGGAGGGCCGAAACACTTCAGATTTTTTATTTTACCCAGTAGTTAATTTCAATCACCTGCTTTACCAGGTATAAACCAGTCCCTTATTAAAAAGAGAAACCAAAAATCAGAAGTGTTTCGGCCCTCCAGGACCGGAGTTGATGAAACCTGATGTACGGGATGATTACATTCGCCAAATATACTTCTGCGATCTAACCCAAATTCCAGGCAGTACTATGCTAATTTATGCTGGCTCGTGCAGGAGCTCCGGTGAAATTCAGAGAACCCATAGAGTTGTGTCCCTTATTACCCTGCATCACAAGAGGATGTGATGATTTAGTGTTGTGAAAGTGATTTGTACAATATCTCTAAAATGTTCTACATGATTTTGTCCCTAAATGTGTTTTCTAGACAATTGTCTAAATTTGACACGTCACTGCTTTAAGTCAGCAACATTTGCTTTATTCAGGGCCTGCCATAACATAAATTAAGTTTCGATCTTGCTATTGGCTGGACCTTTCTAAATGTTTCTTATGTATTAATCAATCAGATGTAGACTTCCTTGTGTGTTATGGATTTATGTTATGCTGCATGATCCAGGTGCGAATTAAATTCTGCTCATGTGTTGATTGCCTAAAATTCTGTGATACAAAATATGAAATGTTCCCATAAGAATCCCAACACATCACACTACCACCATATTTTACCTGTCATATGAGGTCTATACTCTGGAATGCAATATTTGCTTTTACAAGACATATTAGGACCCATATTGTTCACCAAAATGTACGTCACAACTCCTGGAAGTTTTCACATGACATCGAATAAATCCAAACATTTGGAAAAATTAGCGACAGCAATATACAGTACAAGTCAAATATAATATCATTATGTTTTATCATAATTATCTTATGCTTTATCAGAATAATCTATCTGAAGACTAGTAATGTTATCCCAAGGAACTTATAATAGTATAGTTAATAAGCCCGGCTATCAGAATTTGTACTCTAAATTCTCCATAAACTGTCTTTTAGTCGCCTGTATGTCACTTAGTAATACCAAGTAATACTGTCCCTCTGCTGTTTACCTGCTATGCAAATTAGATTACATAATTGTAGTTGCTGAAAACATTCATAATTTACACAAAGTGGCTTTTAACTCTGGATATAAAACATGCATTTGCACTTTAATATTTTATAATATATAAACTATTTTTAAATTGTATGCTAATTTAATAGGTCATTAGTGGTTACGTTGTATGACAGTTAATTTGACCTGGTCATGACAGAATAGCAATGTTGCATTTGCAGCTGCGTTTGTAGTAGCACTACGGAGTGTTTTAATGTTATCTCATGACACATGAAGAAAATCATTGTAATGTAATAAAAAATAGAATTGTCTTTGTTGTTAATATACTATTTCTATGAAGCTACAATATTGAATACTTTTAAATGGTCATTATATGTAGCAAATAGTTAAAATACAGCTTTGGAATGAATTAACAGACCACTTTTTCATCATATATATATAAAAAATGACCATGTATTTTAATTACATATTTAAATGTGACATACATTTAAAAAAGATATTACCACATATTTATTTTACATACATGTCATACCCCTACGTGTCATCATATATAATGTCACATAAGCATTCATTCTTGTTTGAATTTGTAGACAATAGGCAAATTGTTAAAGGTACAATATGTAATATCAATCAAAACAATAACAAAATACATACTTTGCATTAAAAGCAAACATCACTATACATATATTATATATATTTCTTAGTTGTGTACTTACATTATCCTAAATGTTTCCACTAACTTTTAAATCCAGAGAAATTTGTAATATAATTCAAAGACACGGGACGTTTCATTTTGTCGCCCGTAAATGGCGTCATATAACCTGTGACTACTCTAGTTGTTATAAGATCCAGGAAAAAAAAAATATATATATATATATGTTATAAGATCCAGGGAGCCGACAAACATAACGTGAATAAAGTTATAATTTTTTAACAATATATTACTTTGTCAGTGAACATTTTTTCTGCCGGAGATGCTAGATTGGAAGGTTGTCATTGACGACGATAACAAAACCCATGATCCCACGCAACCTCCCGACGTCATCCAAGCACATCTTTTGCTATTGTTTTGATTGAGAGCCCCCTGGTGGCCAAAAATTACATATTGCATGTTTAACTGACATAAGGCAAGAAAAAATGTAGTAGATTATTTAAATAATCTCATATATATATATATATTGACAGATATTATACAGTACATCACTTAAACACTGTAAACCATAGGTAAATGCAGATTTGAATGTCAAATGTGCAAATGTATGTCACATATAAAAAACAGCAAATATTTGTATATTTTGACATATACAGTTGTGCTCAAAACGTTGCATACCCCTGGAGAATTGGTAATAGATGTAACATTTTTAACGCAAAATGCCTCCAGGTCATGCAAAGTCTTTGGTTGTCTTGCATGAAACGCACATTTGAGATCTCTTGGGTGGCTCAATGATATTAAGGTCAGGAGACTGTGATGGCCACTCCAGAACCCTCGCCTTTTTCTGTTGTAACAACTGGAGGGTCAACGTGGTCTTGTGCTTAGGGTCATTCTCATGCTAGAACGTCCAAGAGCATCCCAAGTGCAGCTGGACCCCTCTCCAAACATGGCACTTGTGGTTTGGTCATCACTCCAAATTAGTGTGAAGCGTGTCAAGGTGTTGTCAGGCATATTGTAACTGGGCTTTATATGTTGGCGTTGGCGCAGTAAAAACTTATTTCTGGCAACTCGATCATGCAGCTAATTTTTGTTCAAGTATCATCGTATTGTGCTCCTTGAAACAACCACACCATCTTGTTCCAGAGCAGCCTGTATGTCTTCTGAGTTTACCTGTTTGTTTTTTTTGTATCCCAAACAATTCTTCAGGCAGTTTTGGCTGAAATCTTTCTTGGTCTACCTGTCCCAGATTCTTCCACTTCTTAATAAGTGATTGAACAGTACTGACTGGCATTTTCAAGTCTTTGGATATGTTTTTACACTGAACTTTTGTTTTTGCCCCCATTTATCATGAGCTGAACTCAAAGATCTAAGACTATATGTACAGAAAAGGCCTATTTCTCTCAAATATTGTTCACAAATCTGTCTAAATCTGTGTTAGTGAGCACTTCTCCTTTGCAGAGAACATCCATCCATCTCACAGGGGTGACATATCAAGATGCTGATTAGACAGCATGATTATTGCACAGGTGTGCCTTAGGCTGGCCACAATAAAAGGCCACTCTACAATGTGAAGTTTCATCACACAGCACAATGCCACAGATGTCGCAAGGAATCACAAACAATTTAGTAGGCTGCAGAGCTGGCCAATGTGCTGAATCCACCTGTTGTGGCTTTAAATCACTGCGTGGGAGTTCTTAGTTTCGCTCCCTCAAAACTTGCCACATCTGTGGCATTGTTCTGTGTGATGAAAATACGCATTTTAGAGTGGCCTGAATTATGAAGTAATAAATGTCAGCATTTGGAGGTAAATATTTGTAAGTACAGTGGTGTGGCAGTATACTATACAGTCAGTGTAAAAAATAGGGTCTGAGATAGAGAGGAAGATTAATCGGAATACAAAATGGCAGTGCAGAAACAACACTAGAGTAGGTGGCATAATGACAGAGGCTGTAGGAAAGGGAGTGTGCAAAACATACAAAGACAGCTGTGCAAAAAGCATTAACGGCCAAAAAGAGCGGGTGGAGTCAACATGTGCAACGGTCTGACAGTAGATTTGATAGTTGTACTTTAAATGTAGTTAAAGGGACAGTGGATTCAAGCTTCAAGGATTTTTGTAGTTCCAATCAATTTGCGCTGCCTTGTTGTGGAGATCCAGGGAAAGCCAGAGAACCCATAGTCTGACTCGAACCACTGACTATCCTGATGTAGACTGTCCTGCAATACAGCAACTTAGCCCTCTATGTCACACGGATCCTACTATGCCACACTGAACCCCAGAATAATACTGTTGGTCGGAAGAATACAACTCTAAACAGAGATATATTTTCTGTTGTGCTCCATACACTGCACAACCCTAGGGAAATACACACTTAATTCAACATAAAACAACAAGGAACATGAATCCCGCCATGTTGTAACGCTCCCCCTTCTTGACCGGACATGGACCCTTGATTCCCTCCTGGTTTTGTTTTCCCCTGGTTGTGTTTTACATGTACTTCTTAGTCATTGTGTTTGGTTAGATCCCTTTTGTTTCCCTAAGATGTTCAGTCCGGTCCAGGTTTTAGTTCAGCCCTTTATGTCTTCCCTCTATTTCCTAGTCTTGTTCCTGTTGCCGTAATCACATGGTTCTGTTATCCAATCCCATATTGTATTCCCTTCACAGCTGTTCAGTGTTAGTCATTAGTGTCCTATTTATTTTAGTCTTGTACAACATTTGTTATCTGGTCATTGTCCCTTGTCATGAAAGGTCTGCCTGGTCCGGATTGCTTGTACCATAAGTTAAGTGAGTACTCTTGTAGGCAAATATCCTGTTCTGTTTTCTTATATGTATATAGTTGTGCCTGTGTTCTAGTTTTCCATGTTTTGATTTGTAGCTTATAAGTTTAAGCGTGTTTGTTAGTCTTTCTCCTGCGGGATAGTTTTCTTTAATAAAATGAGATTATTGTTTCTATTTCCAAGTCCGTGAACTCGTTTCTAGCTAGGGCACTGTCTATTACCTTATTCCTGAGTTGATCATGACAGAATGACCAGATCATTGTAGACAAAATGAAAATGAAT